>JBCEWC010001894.1:0-37640 GCA_038996855.1 Solanum aculeatissimum | reverse complement strand
TCACTATAAGTATATTTATAACGACCGGAAAAAAATTTGGTCACTATAAGTATATTTATAACGACCGGAAAAAATTTGGTCACTATAAGTTTATTTATAACGACCAAAAAAAATTGATCACTATAAATGTATTTATAACGACCGGATTCATTTCCCTTCGTTAAGAAATGGTCGTTAAAAGTCGTTTTCTTGTAGTGTAACTTAGTAAACATTCGACATTGGTGATATTGTTCATTGGGTTGCATGCAAACCCTAGCAAGTTATGTTATCTCTATTTCACCTCTTAGTCTTTCCTAGTCGTATTTCATCCATCACCTCTTGATCTGAAAATATGGACTTATTTACCCTTACTCTTGGTTTTAAATTTACTATCCCCTGTTGGGCTCAAGTATTATACATGAAAACTAGCCCTAAATCAAGGTATACTATCTCCTCTCGGGCTCAAATAACTCAAACATAGTTTTGATTTCACCTACGTTCCATTATAATTACCTTTTCCTAATCATTACTTTCCTCTTAGACAAATAATGAATACGGGCGAGTTCTTAGTGGTGTAATATTTTAAAAAAAAATTATATGAAGATAATCATAATACATGCAATACAAGTCACAATAAAATCCTAAGTATGCCTACTTTATTATAATATCATGGTTCCCACACCCCTAGTTGTGTGTTTAATTAATCAAACTTGCAAAAAATCAAACATAAATTATGATGTAATTCATGTTTAAATCTTTTATAAGGAAGAATAAATCAATTCTCGATTCACACGAAGAAACGTGAGGTGAAAACTAGAATAAATCTTCAAACAATAATCAAAACGCACAACTAAAGTTGATGTTCTTTTGCAATTGTCCAGGCATGTTTTTAGGATGAAAATCACTGAAATAATTGATGTTAATGTTGTGTGTTCAAGACCACAATAAATAGGTAAAAATATGTTCAAGAAATAAACAAAAGAAATATTTATACTAAGTAAAACATAATCCCAAAATATGGAGTAAAACTAATCCTATATGGACTAAGATTGTCTAGTCACATGCTCTCACGAATATGACCATGCCTCATAGTGGTTTTCACATATAAGTCTGTTCCTCCGTGTTGTGTTTCTTCAATTGGAAACCACCCAAGAACCCGTGCACTTCACCAGGCACCTTCATCATCCGTGAACTGGGTCATGGTGTTGTGCCTGGGAGTTGCACACTTTCCAACCTTCTTTGTGCCTTTCACAAGAACCTTCACGGATCATGGAGTAAACCATGGGCCATGAAAGGTCTTGTGATGAGGCTCTTGGTCACAAACATGGTTTCCCTTGATCAATGGTACGTCATGAAGTGCCTTTCATGGAAGACCTCTTCCATCTAGTGCAATACGTGTCGTTAATGGTCTCATGGTGTGCTTGATTGGTTTAATCCTCTTTGTTTCCATCTTTAATGCCCCTCAGATCTTGCATATTTTCATGTCCAGACTTGCAATGCACAATTCTAGTATGTACCAAGCACAATCTCATCAATTCCTTCCTCAAGTAGCCACAAATGAATGTAATGTCTAGTTTTTGTTCCTTTAACAAATTATCCGGTCCTCACTTTGTGTATCTAAAGCCTCTCATGACACAGAGCAATGGCTCATGAACGACTCTATTCATTCTCCTTTTAAAGATCAACATGAATAAAGCACGCGTCCGTTAAATCCATGATACCTTCATTTTCCTGAAAATAAACACAAAATACAAATCAAACCAACAAAACGCACTTAAGAACTCACAATAATTCTATATTTTGATCGTTATAAATGTTGCATTTTCATGACTTATCACTAATGCAACAAAAGTCTATAATTTCTCGATGAGGTGTCCAAAATTCTTTCAGAACTTTTTGCGCACAAATAAACTATGCTACCCCACCAAATTTGACGTTCTGAACTCAATAGCATAGTTGAAACTTTCATACGAGGTCATTACGAATAAATGTGAATCCCATTTCTAAGGCCATATTTAACGAAAAGCCACGGGGAGAATCAAAATGAGTCTAGAAGATTCAAAAATTGAACAAAAGGTCATCCTAGACCAAACTCAACATTCTGGAGCTAACCGCACTGTTCAAATTCTCATCCGAGCGCATTTTCCAAGAATATTGACCAAAGTCAACTCTAGGCCAACTTTGAACAGCCAAAATCCTATATGGTCTAAACTCGTACTAAAGGCCTCGATGCTTGAGCTAATCATAATTCTAGTCTAATTTGATTATTTTAGAGTTGATGAAACTGTCAGAATTATATTCTGAGGTTGTCTTTTTGTAGTTTTGGTTGAATTTAACCATTAAAACTCTAGGAGCTCCAAAACATGAAAATTGGCATAAAATCCAAATAAATGATCAAGATACTGAGCTATTAGTGTTAGCAAGTCATAAATGACCTTGGGTCACTATAGGAAAGCTATAAATACTGAACAGAATAAGGAGCTAAGAAAATGACCTAGAGGGTCATAACACTTTAAAACTTCTCTTGATACTTCATCGATTTATCTTGGATTTATGGACTTTATTGATGCAGTTGAACCTTGTCTTCTTTTGTTTTTCCACTCTTATTAGTAAATTTATCTTAGTATAGCCTCCTTAGACACTTTAATATCCAAACTATGTTTTTTCATGAGTTTATTTTAATCTTAAAGCCTCTTTTTTGCTACCAAAATAAAAAAAATTCCATCCCTCACCATTAATAAAATGATCAAATATGTTAAAACAAAAATCACCACCCATAGCTTCCAGTGGATCTTTCGCTAAAGAACCTAGATCATACCTCTTGGATACTATTTCAATAGCTAGGCTTCTTTTTTATATGTTTGATTATCCATGGCCTTAAAAGTTTTCATATCGTTGTGACATTAAAGCATGAATTACGTTAGTAGGGGTTAATTGGGTATCCGAAACACTTATATTCAAAGTTGTACTTGTTTGAGCCAATAGTTTTTCTATGGCGAAAGATAGAATCATAGCACGATTTGACACAAATATTAGAGCTAGAGGACTCATTTTGTTGCACAATCGAGGGGATGATTCTTCCCCTCCACTACCATGACACTCAATTCTTTTATCATGACTTGAACCTAGGGTCTAGCCATGACACAGCGAATGTGAAATCCGAAGGCATCCCATCCAAGTCTTGTGTGCATCTCATAAGCATTCATATGGTAAAATAAGCATACATAAGAGAATAATCAAGCGGAAGAACATAGAAATAAAATTTCATAATTCTCATAAGGGAATATACATCAATCCATCATCCAAATTATGCCTCTACATCATAGATCTTGGTGGGGACTAGCACATAGCTCACTATCTCACCCTCAAGATATACATCAAAAGTATGAAAATGATAAAGTCTCAACATAAAAGAAAAATATCATAAGGTTTGTTCCTGAAGCATGGGAACTCACTAACAAGTCTTCAAGCTCAAATCCAAATCTAGCCACGAAATGGAATAGTCTCCTTATCGTTCTCCCCTACATAAATAGGTCATGTAGGTAAAGAAACATACGTTAGTACATAAAATGGACTAAGTATGTAGGTATGTCATGAATCAAAGGACATCATCAAAGTAGCAATATGCATAATCATTAGCAATAGAATAAGGCACAATATGTTTGATCGTGCAAGTTCAAAATCAGAGAAAGAAGTATCATAAAATTCATACATCATCTTTACATACATATGTGGGAATAAGAACATAATCGACATTCATAAGAGAATGCAAACTATTACATGAAATACTGATATTCACTCTACATCGATCTAAGAGGAGTCTAACTTGCCAAGGTAAACTCGATCTTCATCCTATAGGCTCTACCCTAGCATGGTAAGAACCATCATTTGACCCCACCCTTTAGGATTTACCCTAGCACAATGAATGTCCATCATTTAAGCTAATTTTATCCAATAACACACCTTTAAGGCATAAAACATAAACATAATTTCTATGGTGGAAAATAGTTATGGGACTTGAGGATTTATATAAGGACCCTTGGAGATAGTCCCCCTAACACAAGTCCACTCGGTGCTAAATCATATCCCACGTAATACATAAAACATGCATATACATAGCTTCAACATAAGTCATACTTCATTAAAATCATGCTTTCATAATTCATAAATACTCATCATAACTTTCATGAAAATATCATGTCATAAGAATAGTCCATCGACTTTGCTTTCATCATAGTGTGGGTAGACATTCCCACCTTAACATCATCATCATAAATATTAGGATTTTCATCACCCTCTTTATCATAGCATCATCATAGCTTTCATAACATCATCATTGTCATAAAATATCATCATTATAAATATTAGGGTTTTCATCACCCTCTTTATCATAACATCATCATAGCTTTCATAACATCATTAATGTCATAAAATATACCTTTACATATTGAGATTATAATCATAAAATTTCATATATTCATCATAGGAGACTAGAGTGAGGTGTGAGTCCATGGAAAATTGAGTCAAAATTATACAATTGAATAGGATTCATAGAGTAAAATATGACGTTAAATCAAATTAGGACATTAGTAAAGGAATTCACATCAAATCATTAAAATCTAATTATGCATACTTGAAAATCTCATACTTTTACTTGAAAATTATATACATCATGAAATGCATCATAATTCATCATTATTAATCATAATCATCATGTAGAAATCATAATCTATGCATTAGGAATCATAGCTTAAAATCTCATAAGAATACATCATAAAACTTTGATAAAAAGAAGGTTTTGGATTGGGCATCATGGATGAAACTAATCCATGAATGAAACCCTACATACCTCAAGTAGAATCCTTAAAATTAAAGAGAAAAATCTTGATAAACTCGATCAAACCTTCAAACTTTATCTTCAATGGAATCCTTGATTTAGAGAGAGACCTTTGAGAGAAATTTGAGAACTAAAATCTTTGAATAAATTAGGAATAGCCCTTTATAGAGGTTAGGCTGGCTATGGGTAGTTAAGAGGAAAAAATAACATATTTTAGGATTTAGATGGATTGAAAAAGTAAAAAACACCCTTCATTAAAAACTTCCAGAGCCATCCACGAAATCCCTTCTATGGGTCGTGGATCGACTTACAGCTCGTATGGTGCTTCGTGAATCAAGGTGTCATAAAATCTGAGTTTCTAGAATTGTAGCTTCTAGGAAATGAACATGCAACATAACCTGTGGATTAATTTATGGGTCGTATAACCCATCGTAGAGTAATTCCAGACTTAAGAAAAATTACGGTTCCTTTGGTCCTCTACCTACGAAATTGCTAAAGGGTCGTGGGTTGAATATGAGTATATCTGCTAACTCGTAAGTTAATTTCTGGCAAATTCTTAAATTTCTATTTTCTTGGGAACTTTTCACGAGACCACTTACGATCCGTGGTTACATCTACGGGTCGTAACCTGGCTCATAGAGTCGGACCATTAGAAATTCTCCTGTCCTTCAATTTTTTAGGCCTCAAAACATGAGGGATATTATAATATCTCCCCCTTGGGATCATTCGTCCTCGATATGAGACAGAATTACACTTGAATAGAGTAGGAATACAGTCATCATCATCATAAGTGCAAAAATGCAACTTAATCATCATTTTCATAAAAATCATCAAACTTATATATCAAATATCATTGAAAAATAGTTTGATGATCATGAAATTTAACAAGAGATGCATTCGTAATTTTTTTGAAGGAATACATCACATTAAATACCTTAGGCTTAAATAGAAGGAAAGAGGTAAGGGTATCATTTCATCATATCCGCCTCAGCCTCCCAAGTAACACTTTCAATTTGTTGGTTTCTCCATAACACCTTGATGGATGAAATCTCTTTATTCCTCAACTTCTTCACTTGTCGGTCCAAAATATCAGCTGGTACTTCTTCATAGGTCAAATCTTCTTCAATAGACACATATTTCAATGGAATAATAAAACTAGGATCACCCATGCATTTCATTAGCATAGAAACATGAAATACCGGATGAACCATATCTAACTTTATAGGGAAGTCTAGTTCATAGGCTACCTTTCAAATTTTCTTCACTATCTTATAAGGTCCCACATATCTAGGACTCAATTTAGCTTTCTTACTAAAACACATAAATCTTTCATTGGGGAAACTTTCAAATATATCCAATCGCCTTCATGAAACTCTAATTCCCTTCTCATAACATCAGCATATGACTTTTGACGACTTTGGGCAGCCTTCAATTTTTCTCTTATGACTTTCACCTTCTCCATAGCATCAAGTATCAAATTTGGTCCGAGTAAGGACATTTCTCCAACCTTGAACCATTCCACCGGTGATCTATACTATCTCCCATACAATGCTTCAAATGGATTCATACCAATACTTGAATGAAAACTATTATTGTAAGTAAATTCAATAAGAGGTAGGTGATCATCCCAACTTCTCTTGAAATCAAACACACAAGCCCTTAAAATATCTTCCAATATTTGTATTGTTGTTTTGGCTTGCCCATCCATTTGAGGATAAAATGCAGTACTTAGTTTTACCTTCGTACCAAGGCCCTTTTGGAATGATTTCAAAAAATGAGAAGTAAATTGAGAACCTCTATATGATATGATGGACAATGGTACCCCATGAAACTTTACCAACTTGTGGATATAAACCTTAGCATAATCTTTAGCACTATAAGAGTTCTTTACGGGCAAAATGTGGCATAGTTTTGTCATTCTTTCCACAACCACCCATATTGAGTCAAATTTCTTTCTAGTCTTTGAAAAACTCGTGATAAAATCCATATTCACCTCTTCCCATTTTCAAGTATGTAGTTCAATATCTTGAGTCAAACCACCGAGTCTTTGATGTTCTACCTTCACTTGTTGATAATTTAGCATTCCATCACACACCTTGCTATGTGTTTTGTCATGTCATTCCACCAAGATACTTCTCTCAAATCCCTTTACATCTTGGTGGATCTTGGATGAATAGAGTACTTAGAATTATGAGCTTCATCAAGTATCTTCTCCCTTAGTCCATCCACATTGGGTACTCACAAGCGCCCTTGATAACACAATACTCCCTCTCCCCCTTGTGAAAAGACTTCTACCTTCTTATCAACCACCAACTTCATCAATTCGGCTAAAGTAGGATCCATGTCTTGCTTTTCCTTAACTCTTTTCCTCAGAGATGATTCTTCCCTATTTGGTATCAGCACTCCACCATTGTTCAAACTATTCACTCTCACACCCAAATAAGCCAAATGGTACAATTCTTTATTTCTACTCTCAATATGTTCCATGCTTCCCATAGATACTCTATTCAAAATATCGTCCATAATATTAACCTTGTCGGGGTGATACATCTCACTCATGTCACAATCCTTCAAAAGTTTCAACTATCTCTATTGCCTTAGATTCAAATCCCATTGGCTAAACACGTATTGCAAACTCTTGTTGTTAGTGAACATATCAACATGTATCCCGTAGAGATAGTATCGCCAAATTTTCAATGCAAACACAATAAACAAAAACTCCAAATCATGTGTCGGATAGTTTTTTTCGTTCACTTTCAATTGCCTTGAAGTATAGGTAATGACCTTTCCATGTTGCATCAAAACACAACCCAAGCTTATATGTAAGGCATCATAATACACCACAAAACCTTTCAGACCTTTGGGTAATGTAAAAATAGGAGCCAAAGTTAGATGGTCCTTCAATATTTGGAAACTCTTTCATATTCGTCGGACCATTAGAATTTTACTTTCTTTTGGGTTAACCTAGTCAAAGGAGAAGAAATGGAGGAAAATCCTTTAAAAAACCTTCTATAATAACCAGCCAAACCCAAAAAGCTTCTAATATCAAATGGAGACAATGGTCTAGGCCAACTCTTCACCGCCTCCATTTTCTTTGGGTCAACTCTAATACCATCACTCAAAATAATGTGACCAAGAAAAACTACCTTGCTTAGCCAAAATTCACCCTCATTAAACTTGGCAAAGAGTTTCTTATCTCTCAATATTTGAAAAAACAATCTTCAAATGGCTTCATGGTCCTTCACATCCCTTGAATAAGCCAAAATATCATCTATGAACACCACCACAAATATATCCAAATACGATTTGAAGATCCTGTTCATCAAATCCATAAAAGCAGTAAGGCCGCCATTTGTTAGTCCAAATGACAAATCAAAAACTTCAAAGTGTCCATACCGAGTTCTAAATGTCGTCTTTGTGATTTCATCTTCCTTCACCCTCAATTGGTGATATCCAGATCGAAGATCAATCTTAGAGAAATATCTTGCACCTTGAAGTTGATCAAATAGGTCATCGATCCTTCGAAGTGGATACTTATTTTTTATGGTTTCCTTATTCAATTGTCATTAATCCACACACATCAAAAGTGAATCATCCTTCTTTCTTACAAACAACACTGGCACACCCCGTAGTGACACACTAGGCCTTATGAACCCTTTATCAAGAAAATACTTTAGTTGTTCCTTCAATTCTTTCAACTCTGGCAGGGCTATGCGGTATGGAGGTATAGAGACAAGTTAGGTGTCAAGCAAGAGATAAATACCAAAATCAATTTCCCTTATAAGAGGATGACTGGGTAAATCATTGGGAAAAACATTAGGAAACTCGTTTACTATAGGGACCGAATCAAGAGTAGGAATATGAGACTCAACATCTATGACTCGGACAACATGATATTGATAACCTTTAGAAATTATTTTCATTGCTTTCATATAAGAGACAAACTTCTCTGTGAACATAGAATTGGTTCCCTTTCATTCAAGAATAGGCTCAATAGAAACTTGGAATCTGACATTGCTGGTCCTACAATCAATAGAAGCATCAGATGCATGCAACCAATCCATACAAAGAATAACATCAAAATCGGTCATATTAAGTTCAACTAGATCACATGGGAAGACATTATGCTAGACCGACATGGGACCATTTCTATAGACTTTCTTGGATAGGATTGACTCACCAATAGGAGTATAAATCGAATAAGGCTCTAATAAAGTTTTTAGAAGCACATCAAATTTTATGGCAACATAAGGAGTAACAAAAGACATATTGGCAATGGGGTCTAGCTAGGCATGCCTATCATGATCAAAGACTTTTAACATGTCGGTAACCACATCGGGAGCCTTATCGACTTGTTTAACATGCAAAGCATAGACTCAATTACCACATGGACCACCACCTTGAACTTTGGCACTTTGTTACACTTGCCCTATCATGACCCAAGCCTAGGGCCTAGACGTGATACGGTGAATGAGAGACCTGAAGACAACCCAAACTAGCCTCTTACATATCATTGGAACATCCTTGGTTGCAGAAACTTGAATCAAAGAATAGCAAGTAGCAAATAAATTCTAGGAAAAATGAGACTTTGGACTCAAGTTATGGGGATGCATAGGGAGGAGGATTTGTATGAGTCACATAGCAAATAATATCTAAGGGGCCGTAAGTTGAACTCATGCTATAGGGGTATATCTGGAATTTGGGACTACCATCTCATCAATAACATTAAACAAGCATAGAAAGGGATAAAGGGGCCAAAGGAAGCTTTTCATAGAATATAAATACATAATAGGATTTGAGCTCATTACATATTAGTCATATCCAATAACAACTCTATCATGATTGGAACGGGGGACAAGACATACTCTCGGGCTCACCCTCAATTAGAAAATATCCATAAGTACATAAGACTTAATTAAGCATGAAAGGAAAATGGATGTTTTCCCCGTAATGGAGGACTTACCAAAGAAGTCTTCAAGTAATCCGGCTAGCCACGTGGAGGAGGATGAATAGGAGCTCTGGTCCCTACATAGTGAGATCATGTACGCAAAAGTGTATGTGTTAGTACTTGGAATGTACTAAGTATGTGGGGTGCAATGCAAGCAAATAAATGTAGTATAACATTTTAAAATGCATAATCATAATCAATAGAGAAGAGATCAATATGACATACATGGATAGTGCTTAAGTCAAAACATGCGTAGAGATAATTAACCTTGCATAGCATACATATATATATGGGAGGAGACCGTAACCAACATATAAGACTAAGCGAGGTACTACTTGGCATTTCGATACACGACCCCCCATCAGAAAAGAGGTGGTCTACTTGCCAAGGTAAACCAAACTTAATCCCACATAGTGGGTAACTTGACCTAGATGAATGCACTAGTAAAATCCCTTTTTAGGGATCATAACATAAACCTATGGTGGCACATAGTTAAGAGACCAATACTTTGTATAAGGACCCCTTAGGTTAAGCCTCCACCTTAAGCCTCCTTTGGTGCTAAGTCAAATCCCATGGAATACTTAACATAATCATAAACATCATTATAGCTTAAAAGACTTGTAAAATCGTGATAACATGGCATGAGTAGCTCATTCACATAACGCGACCCCTACAAGTGAGCGTATACCTTACACTAAAGGGTAAAAATATTCATAAACTTGACCCCTTCTAGTGGAATAGCTTTACACAAGAGGGTGGAATATTCATAAACTAGACCCTTTCTTGTGGACATTGATGAGTACATAAGGGCATAACACTTATCATACTTGACCCCATCATGTAAACAATATTCATTCTCAAGAGGGTAGAATAGCATAAGGACTCAACATTTTCTTGTAAATCATAGAAACTTTTCATGAGTTCAAAACATGCTTAGGAGTTCACATAATCATCATCTTATACTTGTCTTGTAAATCATACAACAATGATCTTTGTCATGTAACTTTAGTCAAATATGGTGGTTGAATGCACATATACTCAAAATTATGCAATTTAATAACATACTCATGAAGAATGTAAATCCATGTCACTTGAAGAATAAAATCAATTAACCCACCAATGTAGTAGAAAGAAATCCAAATTTAATATCATAAAATCCGTCTTAAAACTCATCAGCTTCGTGGTTCATAACATGCATGGGTTAAAAAATTTCATAATCTAAAACATGGGGCAAGCCTTCGATAGATATTCATACATAAATAGTTAATACTTGAATAATTCATTAATTTGTATACGTAATGCATAATCATAGCATCATATGCAAGAATTTATAAAATACTTTCATGTAGTTGGAGAAGAAAATGGTTGGAATTGTGAGAAGAAAAGGTCCCCACAATCAAACCCACATACCTTGGGAAAGCTAGAGAGAAACAAACTGGTATGCTTGAAGGAAATATCTTGGAAACCCTAGCCTGCACCTCATACTTGAATACCTTGAAGAGCTTGAGAATGTTTGAGAGCGTTTTAGACTTAGGATATTTTTAGAATGAGAGGGATGGGTAGATTAGGGTTGAAAGAGGTGGATAAGGGGATCTTAGAGGAGTAATATGACATAGTTTACTTGCCAAAAAAAAAGAAAGGTCGATTTTGTCCCTTTTAAAAACCTGACCAGATCGGTCCAATAAACCTTGATAATGGGTCGTGGGACACTCCACGAGTTATGAAACCCCTCATAGATCAGGGACTTTCCAAACATGGGCCACTAAAACTTCCTACGAAACCTCCTCACGACTCATGAAATTTTACACGGGTCGTGGAGTCTCCTCGTGGATCTAGGGGCCTTCCAAACATGGGTCATTAGAACTTCCTACGAAACCTATTTCACGAGTCGTGGTCCACTCCACAAATCGTGAAGTTCCCTCATAAACCACTCCTAACCTTAGACAAATTTTGTTACTTAAGGTCTCTTTAACGAAGTGAGTTCATGAGTCGTAAAGCATTCTACGACTCTTGCTCTAGGTCTCATAAATCCTTCCAATGTTCCCTTAAAAAGTTATTTCTCACTTCCCACTTCTTCGAGACCATCCACGAGTCGTGGATCACTTCACGGGTCATAGATCGTCTCGTGAAACTGATTCTCAAGGTATATTTTCTGCTAAAAATTTTCCAAGGTCTTTAACCATAAGGGGTGTTTTATGTCCCTTTTGAGCTGCTTGACCTTGTGGACGACCTTTCTTATTCTTATTAGCAACATTGGGATATTCGGCAATCTTGTGTCCCATCTTTCCACACCCAAAGAATACATTGAAACCTCTCACCAACATGGTTCCTCCCAAACTTGGGGCACCTAGGAGGGATAGCACCACTTTTAACAACTTCTTCTTGAGCCTTAGGATTAACCCCTTTCTCTTTGTCAAACCTTTGAGGAGCACCCTTTGAAGACCCTTAGCCTTGTTGGAATAGACCACTCCGGATTTTCCATAGGAGAACCCACCATTATCACGAGCCCTCTTGGAATCCCTTGATCTCATTTTTTGAGATTTCTCACTCTCCACTTGTTCGGCATATGTCATGAGTCTAGAGATATCCATCTCCTTGATGAGTCTGGAAACCTTACATTCCATCTTCACCAATTCAGACATACCCAAAGTGAATTTATTCATGCGGACCCTTTAGTCGTCTACCAAGGAAGTAGTAAATTTACACAACTTAGTGAACTTGAGGGCATACTCCCTCACACTCATACCACCTTGCTTCAAATTCATGAATTTCATCACCTTAGATTCCCTTAGCTCAAGTGGGATGAAATGATAAAGGAATACGTCTTTGAACATCTCCCAATCAGTAACACCTTCATAAACTCTTTCGGACTTCTATAGAGTGAACCAAACCGAGCCACTCATTTAAGTTGATATGCCACCAATTCGTTCATCTCCTCAGAGGACACTTCCATAATCTCCATAGTCTTGTAGTTCTCATCAACAAACTCTTGTAGATCCTTATCCACTTTTGAACCATGAAACTCCGAGGTATTCATTCTAACAAAGTTTCTTATATTTTATGTTAGAGTGAGAATCTTAGGATAAGTAACAGCCTGAGCCAACATAGTAATCGTGACTCTAAACTCATTATTAGACACCTAGTCTGCTCGAGGGTCTTGGGGAGCTTGAGAAGCCAGAGGAACATGGTTCACATTGGCATCATTCCTCTTGGAAATGGAGCACATCGTGGACCTATTTCTAAAAATACCAAGGGACAATCGTTTGGATACAAAATCTTTGAAAGCACGACATAGAGTATTAAAAAAGTAAAGTTTTCCTAAAACTGTCTCATAGCCTCCTATTCATGGATGTGGAGCGCTTCACACCAATGAACAATACTCTACTTATCGCGGAATGTTGGATTCCTTAGGATGTTTTCAAACCTAGTGCTCTAATAAAACTTTTTCTCATGACCAATACCTAAGGCCTAGCTGTAACAAGACGAATGTGAAACCCGAAGGCATCCCATCCAAGCCTCATATTCATCTCATAAGCATTCATAAGGTAAAGTAAGCATACATAAGAGAATAAGCAAGATGAAGTACATAAAAATAAAATGTCATAGTTACTATAAGGGAATATATATCAATCCATTGTCCAAATCATGCCTCTACATCATAGATCTTGGCGGGGACTAGAACATAGCTCACTAGCTCACCCTCAAGATATACATCAAAAGTATGAACATGATAAAGTCTCAACATAAAGGAAAAGCATCATAAGGTTTGTTACCAAAGCATGGGAAGTTGCTAACAAGTCTTTAAGCTCAAAATTTAAATCTAGCCGTGAAATGGAATAGTTTCCTCGTTGTCCATCCCTACATGAATAGGTCATACAGGTAAAGAAGCATGTGTTAGTACATAGAATGTACTAAGTATGTAGGTGTTCCATGAATCAAAGGACATCATCAAAGTAGAAATATACATAATCATAAGCAATAAAATAAGGCACAATATGTGTGATCATGCAAGTTTAAAATCATAGAAAGAAATATCATAAAATCCATTTAATATCTTTACATACATATATGAAAATAAGACCATAACCGACATTCATAAGACCATGATGACTATTACATGAAATCCTGATATTCACTCTACATCAAGCTAAGAGGAGTCTACTTTACTAAGGTGAACTCGATCCTTACCCTATAGACTCTACCCTAGCATGGTGAAAATAGTCATTTAACTCTAACCTTTTGGCTTTACCTAGCACTACGAGTGTCCATCATTTAAGCTAATTGGATCCAATAGCACACCTTAAGGTATAAAACATAAACATCATTCCGATGGTGACACATAGTTATGGGACTTGAGGATTTATATAAGGACCCTTGGAGATAGTCCCCCTCACACAAGTCCACTCGGTGCTAAGTCATATCCCACAGAATATTTAAATCATGCATATATATAGCTTCAACATAAGTTATACTTCATTAAAATCATATTTTCATAATTCGTAAATAGTCATCATAGCTTTCATGAAAACATCATGTCATAAGCATAGTCCATCTATTTTGCTTTCATCATAGTGTGGGTAGACATTCCCACCTTAACATCATCATCATAAGTATTAGGGTTTTCATCACTATATTTATCATAGCATCATCATAGCTTTCATAATATCATCATTGTCATAAAATATGTCTTTATATATTGAGATCATAATCATAAAATTTCATATATTCATCATAGGAGACTAGGGAAAGGTGTGGGTCCATGGATAATTGAGTCAAAAAGCATATAAGTTAATTGGATTCATAGAGTACAACATTTCTTTAAATCAATTTAGGACATTAGTAAAGGAACCCATATCAAATAATTAAGCCTTAATCATGCATACTTTGAAATCTCATACTTTTGCTTGAAAATCATAAACATCATGAAATTCATCATAATTCACGTATGATTAATCATAACCATCATGTAGAAATCATAATCCATGTATTACAAATCATAGCTTAAAAGCTCATAAGCATTCATCATAAAAGTTTGATAAAAATAAGGTTTTGGATTGGGCTTCATGGATAAAACTAATCCATGAATGAAGCCCTACATACCTCAAGTAGAATCCTTAAATTTAGGAGAGAAATATAGAGAAAGTTAATCAAACCTTCAAACTTTAGATTCAAGGGAACTCTTGACTTAGAGGGAGAAATATTGAGAACCCTTGAGAGAAATTTGAGAACTAAAGTCTTTGAATAAATTTGGAATATCCCTTTATAGAGGTTAGGTTGGTTAAGGTAGTTAAGAGGTACAAAAGGACGTATTTTAGGACTTAGATGGATTGCAAAAATAAAAAATACCCTTCATTAAAAATTATCAGACCCGTCCACAAAACCCCTTCTACGGGTCGTGGATCGACTTACAGCTCATATCTTGCTTCTTGAATTAGCGTTTCACAAATTCTGAGTTTCTAGAATTACAACTTCTAGGCTATGAACATGCATCATGGCCAGTGTATTAACTTACGGGTCGTATAACCCATCATAGAGTAATTCAAGACTTAGGCAAAATTTTGGTTCTTCAAGACCTCCACCTACGAAACTGCTTACGGGTCATGGGTTGACATACGGGCCCGTCTACTAACTCGTAAGTCAATTTCCTACAAATTCTTAAATTTCTATTTCTTCGGCACTTTCCATGAGACCACTCACAACTCGTGATTGCATCTGTTGGTCGTAACCTGGCTCGTAGAGTCAGACCATCAAAAATTTTATGGTCCTTCAATTTTCTAGGACTTAAAGCATGAGGGGTGTTACATCTTTACACTTGTATCACCATTTTGGTCACTCTTCATTTCATTATTATCGATTGAAAATGCTGAAGTGAACCGCAAAATCTTATATTCATCCTTAGAATTCTCTATGGATATGAGTTGCTGCTCAAAATCATCATACTTCTCACCAAATGACTCCATAGAATAAGTAAGAATCTTAAACTCCAAATGTATTCTTTGTGATTATTAAAAATTTTAAGATAGACATAGATAAACCAAGCTTGCAACTTCTTGTTGCATTAGCATATTTGTCAATTTAGGATGTGAAATTTGATATTTTGGATTACCTACACTAGATTTCACACTCCTGTCTACTTGAAAGAGCCTAAAAAGTGTTAGGACATACAATGTCCTTTTTAGAAAGACCTAGTTCCTTTGCCACATTGAGTTCTTCTCTAACTTAAGGACTAATAGATTATTTGTTTGAGACTACTCTCCATCCCTCACCTCCAATACTATCTTTATAATTGTTCAAAACTATGGTTAAATTACTTTGCAACTATCAAACTCCTAGCGGCGACATCCCCATATCCACAAAACAAGGCGCCTCACTATTTTTGGCCAATTGTGCCACCTCTTGCACCTTTTCAATCAAAACCTATTGGTTTTTGTTGCCAATAAGATCATAGACCATCTTGGTCTTATTGATACCTAATGAAGTATCTCTATTCTCATTGGGATTAGGAAGCAAATCTAGTGCAACTTTCTTAATTTCTAGCCCTCAAGCTTTCTACTAGGTTTTTGGATATCCTAAATAATGACCGATGTAAGGACCCATAAATTATGGAGTTAAAAGTGTAGAAGAAGTGAAACTAGAAATATTACAGATCAAAAGTATGAGCCTCATTTATGACTCGTGGTTCAAACCATAGGTCATAAATAGGACTTATGGATGGTATCTGTGGAAATGAAAACTTGACTAAGTGTGAGGGCGATGT
Source organism: Solanum aculeatissimum (assembly GCA_038996855.1). Lineage (NCBI taxonomy): Eukaryota > Viridiplantae > Streptophyta > Magnoliopsida > Solanales > Solanaceae > Solanum > Solanum aculeatissimum. Next base: position 21,119 of record JBCEWC010001894.1, on the reverse strand, counting down.
ACCAAGGGTGTTTATGCTCTATAAATGAAACTACGGACCATAGAAAGGGTTCCAAAGTTGACAAAAATCATACTCGATGATAGGAGAAGATACCTTGAGTTCAATGTTAATAATTAGGTCTATTTGAAGGTGTCTTCCATGAAGGGTGTTGTTTGGTTTGGCAAGAAAGGAAAATTGAGCCCTAGGTATATAGGGCCTTATAATATTGTTCGAAGGATTGGAAAGGTGGCTTATGAATTAGAGGTTCCATTCGAGATGAACATGATCCACTCGGTGTTCCATGTAGCGATGTTAAGAGAATTCATGAGAGATCCAAACTCCATAGTTCCATCTGATATGTGAGAATTGAAGATAATTTGGCTTATAAAGAGGTTCTGATTGAGATCCTAGACCGACAAAAGAAGAAGTTGAGGAACAAATAGGTTGCATTTGTTAAATTACTTTGGAGAAATCAACAAGTTGAAGGTGCAATCTGAGAAGTAGAAGCAAACATGATGAAGTGATATCCCTATCTTTTCTACTCTACTCAAGCCTAATGTACTAAGTTCTTTTTGCCTTAATACCCTAAATTTCTTGCATTTCAGTTTCCATGTCATTTATGTATATTTGCATGTTCACGTGACTATTTTGAGTGGTATTTGAGACATGAATTTGAGAATTTTATGAAAATATGTTTAAAAATATTATTTTTGCATTTATGTTTGGTTGTTAGTTGCTTCTTTGACTCCTAGAGCCTTTATTTAGCATATTCGGGGATGGATGTTCCTGATGGTGAGATATTGTAAGGACCCATAAGTTGGAGTTAAAAGTGCAGAAGAAGTAGAATTGGAAATGTTTCAAGTCAAAAGTACGAGCCTTATTTACAGCTTGTGGTTCAAACCACGGGTCGTGAACAAGGCTCGTGGATGGGATTTGTGGAAACAAAAACTTGACTATGTGTAAGGGCGATGTATTAAGGGTGTTTACAATTCATAAATAGAACTACATATCGTAGAAAGAGGTCATCATTTAGTGACTTGAGTTGATGGAAAACTAGGCTTTGAACTTGGGATTATGAACATATAGGATGACTCATAGCCTTGTTTATGATTTGTAGTTTGGTCTCATAGATGGGGCCCTGATTTTGGAAATTTTTATTTAAGTGTTGGGGTATTCTCTGGATGATAACTATGATCCATAGACCAATCTACGAGTCATAAATTCATCTCATAGATTGATCTTAAGAGACCAAGTTTCAAAAGATTCAAAAATTGAACAGGACAAAATCCAAAGTACGGTCCATAGACTGTTCTACGAACCATAATCGCGATTTTGGTCTGGAATCTGAATATTTTAAGAAAGGACATTTTTATCTTTTTCCCATGCCCTAAGCTTGAAACTACGTCATTTGGGGATTCCTTTTCCTCTTATATCAGTTCCTAAGCCCTCATTCACTCTCATTCTCACCATTCCAAATCCTCCTAGAATTTTCTAAGACAAAACACTCTCCAAGGCAAGGCAAGGACTAGGGTTTCATCTAAGCGCTTTGTTTTTCAACTTTTTTAAGCCTTTCCTTAAGGTCATTGTCAGGTATGTTAGCTTGATTTATGGGTTACGTTCACCCACAAAGACCAATCATAAATCCTTTTACTTTTTCTTTAAGTTCTTAAAAGTATATGAGTTCTATGAGCATGATTTAAATGACGTGTAAATGATATGTTTTTAGTTATTTTGATTCCAATGATGTAATATGAGGATGTACTATGAGTTCTCATGGCTATCAAGTTAAACGTTATGATTTCATTATCTAGGGTTTTTAATATTGATGTGGGTTGCTTAATCATAGTTTTAACTTGATGAATTTTATCATGGTTTTCCATTATTCTCTTAAAGCATGTGATTTGAAGTCATTATCTAAGCCCACTAAGTTTACGATGATTGTTTCGTGATGTTGATGATAAGGGCCTAGAAGTAAGTTTGCAAGTAATGAATGTTTTTAAAGATGTAAGCATGTTGCAAATCCCTTAATGATGTTTATGATGGACACTCAATGTAAAAGGTCAATTCTCAGTTGAGTGGTTTCCAAGTAAATGAACTACTCCCATGCATTGGTACTTATGATTCTAAGTTATGATTGCATGACTATGCTAGTATTTTTAAAGTATTCTGTAGGATTGACTTAGCGTCGAATAGGGCATTGAAGTGGAGTTTGGTAAGGTAACCTTAGAAGAAACCTCTTGTCTCATTAACTATGTGCCACTGTAGGAGCCCTTGCAGGCTAAAGCTAGTAAATCCACTATAGCTACATTAAACCAAGATATGTGTGCATAAGTTGATGAAGTTTCACCCTTAAAAGTGAACTCCTCATGCCAATGTAGGGGGTTATGTTGGTTTCAATGTACTAGCACATGGTCTTATATGTGGGCTACAACCTTCTCCCAAAAAGTTACGAATTTAATGCTTATATTGCTTTAAACTTTCTTAACATGTTGCATTGATCTTTACTTCATATTGAGCTTTATTCCTTGGATACGATATTGTATGTTTTTAATGCTGACATTATAATTTTATGCTTGCATTACATCTTACATACTTAGTACATTCAAACATACTAACACATATTTTGCCTACATGTTGTCACAATGTAGTGATCGACACTCCTCCTCCTCCACCATTATGTGGCTACCTTTGAGTTCAAGATTAGTAGTTGATTGTTGAGCCCTTTAGAATTGGAAATTTCACCTCTTTCTTTGTTCTTTGTATCTTTGAGACATTTACATAGTTTGATTTGTGCATGGAGAATTTTACTTTCTATTTTATTTTCATGAATTTTGTATTGGTGGAATTCCACTAGGTATGTTGTTATTATTGTTTGGGTATGTCTTAGCCCCTGCTAAGTCTTTATGTAGAATGGTATGTTGGACATTGTGTTTTAAGTTGACTTCTTTCCATGTTTTAATGATTGAATGTTTCCCTTAGTCTCGTTCTCCACTTTTTAATTCCGCATAATGTTGTTTAATTACCTATGAATGTTTGATGAATGCTAAGAGGCTTGGGTGAGGTGCCTATGGGCCCCTCATTCACCGTGTTATGACTAGATCCTAGGCTTGGGTCGTGATAATTGACCTACTGAAATATCTCCCATGTTAGGTTCTCTTTTTTGTTTCATCTTAGTGTTTAAATTATCATGTGCATTTTTTTTTGTAATTTCTCAATTGAGGATTCCTCAATTTCTATTCACAACACTTTTTTATAACACTATATTTTTTTCCAATTAACAATCAGTACTTCTTTCATCATGACCTTAGTTCTTACCATGAGTGCAAAATTAAGGTAATTTATACATCGACTCCTGAAATTTCTTAATAATTCCACATATCACTTTATCCACACTTTAGAGTCAAATACAATCTGATACTTGTTCAGTACGTCGAGGATCACCCTAAATCTACTCATACTAGGTCTTGGTCATCTCGCTTTTATAGTCTTACGCACAATAATAGGTTTCCTTACTGTCAAAGCAATGAAAATCAAGAACCTCATAACAAAAATATTTGGTGATACATTTTGAAATGAAATATATACTCCATCACATGAAGTCTCTTACTTAGGAAACCTTAGTTTTCAACCAATTAAATCATGCGAAAAATAAAAGAAACCAAATATAATTCAAAAAAGATCATGTATTTACCTAGTATAGAGTTAAAAATCTAAATTAAATTTTTGAAAAGGACATCTAACACCCTCGACGATTCTAGTCTAGAAAGGTACAAGATTTTCTAAGAATACAGTATATAATTAACATAATGACATAGCTTCCACCATAAAAAGAAAGAGTAGAAACTTTCGGAGATCATCGTTATCTTCACCTGAAAAATATCACCAATCCAATAATCAAACTATATCAAAAGATATAACAAGAGTAGTATCAGTACTACCAACACGTACTGCCATGCATCATCGGTCAACTTTATATCCACCAAAAAACAATCAACTAAGCAAGACATGATATAATAGACACCCAAAGCTAACTCTCATTACTTATTTTGACCACTTCACTTATCTTAATCTCCACCAGAGGGTCACGGGATATCAGCCTTCCGCTTGTTCCACTGCCATATTTGATACAAATCAAGGCCTAACCCTTTTATCACTTATAAGGGATTTCCTAAGACCATGAAACTAATAGCTCGATCTAATCAATCTGTAACACATCATATGTTGAAAAATTTAGAAAATGGAAAAGTTGTGAAAATTTTAAGACTGGTTGGTGCTACAAACCAATCTATGACTCGTGGATCAAAGCACGAGTTGTAGAAAGGTTTCATGGTTAAGGTCTTAAAGTTGAAAAAATATTTAGTTACCTAAAGTCACTCTACAAATTTCTCTATGAGCCATACTCCTTAATACTACCTACAAACTGTGTCGTGAAAGTGACCCTAAGAATGGAATTTTTTTATAAGTTTGGGAGAGATCTACGAAAGGGTTCTACGATTCATAAATGGAACTACAAACCATACATGGACTTTGCGGTTCTCAAGTACAATTTTATTAGCTAAATATTTGGATTCATACAGTGCATGAGCAAGAGTACGAGTCGTACTCAGGTATACAGCCCGTAAACGTGGCCCATGGATGAGTTTCTCAAATTTTAAGTGAAGGGTTTTTTGGTCATTTCCTATTCCTTTAACTCCTAAACTATGTATTCTTGACCCTTCTAACTAACTTAACCATCTCAAATCCTATAAAACTTATTCCTATTTCATTCTAACTCATTCATTCTCAAAATCCTCTGTCAAATTCTTAAATTTTCTCTCTTTGCAAGGACTCCATTGAAGCTAGGGTTTCAAGTTTTTGGCTAATGATTTTCAGGTCTTCTATCTTCAATTTCTAAGGTTCTTCACTAGAGGTATATAGGGCGTTATTCATGGACTAGATTCATCCATGAAGCTCAACTCAAATTTTTTTCTCAAAGTTTAAGCATGGATTTCTATGAGTGTTTTTATGATATTCCAAATGGTTGGATTATGATTACTACATGATTATTATACCTATTTATGCATGAATTATGAAGGATTATATGATTTCCAAGTGAATTACAGTGATTTCAAGTATATGATGATTAGGGCTTATTAAATTGATATGGATTCCTTTACTAATGACCTAAATTAATTTCAATTATATAATCCCTACATGATTTTCACCTAATTAAACAACTTTAGTTCAATTGCTCATGAACACACATATGGCCCTAGTTTTGTATGACAAAGTTATGATTTTCATGAATTATGATTCTAAGTATGAAAAGTATGTTTTGATGATGATAATGATGTTATGATGATGAAGATGATGATAATGATGTTATGATGATGATATGATGAAGAGGGTGACTTAAGACCCTAATGTTGATGAAATGATGATAATATGGGGAACATACCCACACTATGTGAAAGTTATTTAGATAGACTATTCCTATGACATGAGATGGTTTCATAAAGTTATGATGCCGACTTTACAAGCTATTAAAGTATAATTTTGATGAAGTATGAATTATGCTGAAAGCTATGTATATGCATGATTATGTATTCTGGGGGATTTGACTTAGTACCAAATGATCTTGTGTATCCCCAAGGGTCCTTACATAAATCCACAAGTCTCATAACTACGTGCCACTGTTGGTTTATGATTATATGTCTATAAAGCTAGCTAATGGATCCATTTAGAATTATGTTCATCTGATACTCACCGTGCTAGGATAGAGCCTAAAGGGTGATGTCTTTATGTACATATGATTTTCACCATACTAGGATAGATCCTAATGGGCAAAGGTTGAGTCTACCTTGGCAAAGTAGACTCCTCTTTCGTTCGGTGTAGAAGGAACATTGATATTCCATGTTATAGTTTGGTTGGTATTATTATCGATTATGGTCTTATTCTCACATATATATATGCTAAGTGATGAAAGGTTTTACGATTCCATTTATGGTTTTAAACATGCGTTGATCATTCATATCTTCTCCTTATTCTATTGTTATTATTATTCATATTAATATTATGTTATGATATTCATTGATGTATGACATACCTAAATACTTAGTACATTTTACGTACTAATGCATAATTCTTTCCCTACATGATCTAACCATGTAGGATGGACGATGAGACTATTCCTCCATTTTATGGCTAGAGTTGGATTTTGCTAGAAGATTGTTGGTAAGTTTCCATGATTTATGAACAATCCTTGTTCGTGTTATGCTTTCATGTTAAGACTTTATGATTTTATTGTTATTCTATATTGAGGGTGAGCTAGTAGCATATTGTATACCCCACCAAGATCTATGATTTATAGACATGTTTTGGACTATGATGTTGTAATTCCCCAAAGGGAAACTATGACTCTTATATTGCTATGTTCTCCTTGCTTACTCTCTTATGAATTGCTTACTTTATCTTATGTATGCTTATGTTATGAACATGAGTCTTGGCTTGGGTGCCTTTAGGTGTCACATTAGTCGTGTCATGGCTAAGCCCTTAGTTCGAGTCAAGACACAATCCATGTCTTTTGTTCAATCTTTTCCGACAATACCTGACCCAGAATAATTAGTAACTCACTTGTTAAATAGCCATATTAAGATATTTTAAGAATTCTTCACTTCTACCTATAGTAACCCATTTTGGCAGGACCTATCCTGATCTGATGGTCCCATCTTCTCGCTATAGCGGGGTTGCCATAGCGGTACTTCACTCGCTCAGGCGGCCTAAAATTCAGGCTTTTGCCCACAGTCCTATTAAACACCTAGTGCTTTGGACACCAATAATATCTTTCTCTAATTCACAATCATTTACTTATCAATGCACCAAATTACCTTTACTAGTTTATACACAACCCTATGATGCGAACACATCAAGTAATCACAACACAATTTCACAAGTGACCTCACTACTGTATGAAACTTGGTAACACTTGGCCTTCGATCATTACATATTAGTTATTACACTAGATGGTCATACTCAATTGCAATTATGTCAATTTCTCCACCATCAAAGATCTGAACATAATCATGCATAGATAATTCCTACCTAATGGTTCTTTCATGGAATTTACACCTAAATTGTTAACAAGTCATCATGACACTTGGTCTATAATAGTTAGCATATTAAAACGTGACACCCAATTCAATATGTGTTGAAATGTGATACTTGATTCAATATAATTTTGAACTTGATACCCGATTCAATATGTCTCAGAATGTGACATCCGATATAATATGTGTCAAAGCGTGATAGTTGCTCCAATAACCATAATTACAATCAGAATCACTATCACAAACTATAATGATTGTTTTACATACTTATAAAATCAAGTAACAAATTCATTGTATGCATGAATATATGTTATCGCTTCACTTCATGTTCTTTCCTTTTTTCCCTAGCTATATATTATACATGCAATACTAGTGAAATAGTTAACTAGCATATATTACACAAATGGGGACACACAACTATCACCTACAATGGAACCACCATACTTGAAGCCACGAGTAAATCAACAAGTTCATTGTATAAGATTATCAACATGAAGTCATTTCATAATTATCTTTTTTTTTTCATGAATATGCATTACTCACACCCCCAAACACACACACACACACGCACATATATATAATAAAAGCCCAAAAATGAACCCCTTTGAATATCATAAGTCTTAGAATCTCACTATAAATTGAGAAATTTCCTTTAGACATAAACCTTACCCAAAGCACTGATCAACTCAACAAGGAAAATTATAGTTAATCATGAAAGAACTAGGATCTCGCCCTTAAGCATAACTTACTCTTAATTAGCATAATATATTACTATTCTAACCACAATAACAACATGTCTAGCCAGCCAAACTCCATACCTGAAGTCCTACATATGATCTCTCCAGTCAATATATGTCACGACCCAATCCTAGGGCCTAGTTGTTACACAGCGAATGAGAAATCCAAAGATGCCTCAACAAAACCTCTTAGCATTCATCAAACAGTGATAGGTAGTGAACATAAATTAAAGTGTAATTTAATTGGGGAAATAGGTCTAAGGGAGATCAATTCATCAAAACAAGAAGCAAACATAAGATTTCATATATTTTTTCTACAATACCATCTAAAAAAAGTCTTAGTGGAGGCTAAGACAAGTTCCAATATCATTTTTAAGTAAAGTAGAAAAAAAGATTACAACCTAAATGTCTTAATACATCAAGCTTGATGAAAGTGAATGTTGTCCCCGAACTAGAGGACACACCAATCAACTAGTCTTCAAATGTCCACAACTAGCCAGAAGGAGGAGTGCCAGTCTCTACATGTGATATCATGTAGGAAAACTATGTGTTAGTACTTTGAATGTCTAAGTATGTAAGATGCAATACAATAATGAAATTATAATATCATAATAGGTAATATGCATAATCATAAAAAGGAAATAAAGCTCAAGATGATAAATAATCAATGCATTATTTAAAATATGATTTGAAGTAACATAATCATCATAACTCATCACTTACAGATCTATGTAGGAGGAGACCATAACTGACATTTAAGACCATGCAAGCTACTACATGAATCCAACTTAACCCCCTACGTTGGCACGTGGAGACTACTTTCCAAGTAGAACTCTATCAACTTATACATGCATATCGTTAACTTTAACTTTATGCTATTATGGATCCACTAGCCTTATCCTGCAAGGGCTCTTATGGTGGCACATAATTAATGGGACATGAACTTGTTACTAGGATTCCCTTATCAAATCCTACCTCAAGCCCTATTCAGTGCTAAGTCAAGTCCCATTGAATACTTCAAAACATAGTCATAATCATATACATTCATAAGTTTTAAAAATAACATCATATTAGGAGTATCACATTTAAATTAGGAATTCCTTCATGTGAGAATAATTTTTTAACAAGGGGGTCCATCTTTGGTGAAATATGTCCTTTCACCATCTTTAATATATCATAAAAAGGACTTCATAAAATACTATATAACTTTCATAAAACTTTCATAAACTTTCATAATCATCTTATTGAAGGCCCTTATCATTCATAACATACATTCATTAGAGAACTTAACTTAAAACTTGGTGGGCTAATGCATGTAATCTTTAAATCATGCAATTAAAAAGAGTTACACATAAACATAATAAAATCCATCATTTAAAACCTTCCTTAAACAGACCCCTATAATAATTCAAAACTCTAGATAGGGAAACATGAAATTCATCTTGTAAATCATCAATCTCATAGTATATCATAACCTTGCATTTTAGCTTATAAAAATGAAAATACATCATGGTCAAATTTAAAGAGATTTAGTGCAACTCATAAAGTTACCATATTTTAGACACTAATAAAATAGAAGACATACTTAGGCTTTATAGATGAAAGGGACCACAAATCAAACTCACATACCTTAATTAGAAGACCTAAAGAGAATCTTGAGATTTGGTGAAGGAACCTTGAAAACCCTAGCTTGTCTTCCTTGTGTCTTGAGAGGAATTGACTTAGGAAAATTTCAGAGGTTTTAGAAATAGGAGAGAATGAGAGTGTATTGGGAGAGAACAGGTTTGGTATGAAAGGGAATAGGATTAAAACGATATATTATTGGGCTTAGAATACTAAACAATATCAAAATTTCCTTCATTAAAAATTGTTGGGGCCTATCTATGGACCTAGTCTATGGGTCGTAGTTTGATCTATGATTCGTGGATTGAGGGTTTTGTCCGGTTATAATTTAGACCCAAGAAACCCATCTCTAAACCTCAATTTACGGCCCCCTATTATGATCTATAAATCCAATGATGGTTTGTGGACCCCCTCATAAATCCTGTCATACACTTAGAAAACTTTCCCAACTTAGGATCCAAACCATAAGCCTTACTTACTGATCATAGAGAAAACTATGGCCCGTGAAGGGCTTTCGTGTTGTGACACATTTCTACTTTCAAAGACTTATTTTTGACCCTTCATTCCATGACTCCTATCCACAGCTCATAATTCCTTCGATGGATCATAGACACCCTTTGTACTTCGACTCCACAGACTCCGAAATTTCTCTAAGTGATTGGTCCATCTACAAGGCCATTCTACAACCCATAAAACTAACCACGAGTTGTGGATCGACTCATATATCCTTGCACCAAAACCAATTCTGCATTTTCATTCTGATTCCAACCTTTTAGCCCATTGGGCCTTACTATATTTCCCATCTGAGAACATCTATCCTCAAATGTACTAAACGCAAGCTCTAACTGAGTAAAGAAATGGCAAACAATCCAACATGAATGCAAAATGCAACTTAAATATCTTTTTCATGAAAATTAAAACTTAATATAGATGACATGTAAATATGCATGTAAATATGCATAGATGACATGAAAACTGAATGCAAAGAATTTGAGGTCTTTGAGCAAGAATAACTTAATAACTTAGACTTGAATAAAGTGAAGGGCATGAGGGTATTGTGTCATCATATCCACTTCTGCTCCTCATGTTGCACTTTCAACTTGTTGATTCCTTTAGAGAGCTTTGATGAATGCAACTTCTTTGTTCCTAAACTTCTTCACTTGTCGATCAAGGATCTTAATCGGAATCTCTTCATAGGTCAAGTTTTCTTCCATACTCATATCTTCCAAAGTCACTATAGAATTTGGATCACCTGTAAACTTCCTTAACATTGACACATAGAACACCAGATGAACCATACTCATCTCCAATGGAAACTCTAATTCATAAGTCACCTTACAAACCTGCTTAAGAATTTTATAAGGCCCTACATACATAGGACTCAATTTCCCTTTCTTAACAAACTAAACCACACCCTTCATGGGTGAAACTTTAAAATAGACTCAATCATTGATATTGAACTCAAGGTCTCTCCTTCTACCATCAGAGTATGGCTTTTGGTGATTTTGAGTCGTCTTTAAAATTTCCTTATGCCTCACCTTCTTCATAGCATCCATAAGTAAGTCAGGTCCTATCAAGGTCATTTCACAACTTCAAACCAGCCCAACAAAGATCTACATCACCTCCTATATAAGGCTTCAAACAATGTCCTTTCTATGCTAAAGTGATAACTATTTTTGTAGGTGAATTCAATAAGTGGTAGATGGTCATCCCAATTTTCTTTTAACTCTAACACACAAGCCCTCAACATATCTTCAAGTGTATGGATTGTTATCTTGGCTTTCCCATTGATTTGAGGGTGGAAAGTAGTACACAACTTTACCTTGGTATCAAGACCTTTTTGAAATTGACTTCTAAAAATGACTGGTGAAGCGAACACCACAATCTGATATAATGGACAATAGCACCCAATGCAAGCTCACCAACTCATGGATATATAATTTAGCATACTCCTGAGTACTATAGGATGTCTTGATCTATAAAACAATAACCCGACTTTGTTATTTTATCAACAATCACCCAAATGGAGTCATGTTGCTTTCGAATATGGGGTAACCCTACTACAAAGTTCACGTTTACCTCTTCCAACTTTCAAGTAGGGATTTCAATGTCTTGGGATAGGCCACTTGACCTTTGATGCTCGACTTTAACTTCATGGTAATTTGGACATTTCACCATGAACTTTGCTATGTCCTTTTTTATTTTGTTCCACCAATACATCTCCCTTAGGTCTTTATACATCTTAGTGGGTCTCGAGTAAATAGAATATTGTGAATTATGAGCTTTACCCAAAATCATCTCCTTTATTCCATCAATGTTAAGAAGACATAGTCACCCTTGGTAACAGAGGACACCATCTCCTCTTTGTGAAATGACCTCTATCTTCTTATCTCCTACTAACTTCTTCAATTCCATCAATGTCGGATCTAAGTCTTGATTGGCCTTAAATCTTCTATCAAAGATGATTTGAAATCATTTTTCACAAAAACACCACTTTCATTGGAGCCGCTAAACTTTACCCCTAAATGATGCACTTCTTTCACTAACTTTTTCCCCTTTTCAGTGTGAGACACACTACCTATAGACACCTTACTAAGTGCATCGACTACCACATTAGCCCTACTCGAATGATACATCACTCTCATGTCATAGTATTTAAGAAGTTCCAACCATATTTTTTGACTTAGGTTGAGGTTCCTTTGGCTAAAAACATATTGGAGACTTTTATGGTCGGTGAACACACCACTTGCACATTATAAAGATAATGATTCAAAATCTTCAAGGTAATGTCCACCCCGCAAGCTCAAGATTATGGGTTGGGTAGTTTTATTCATGCATCTTCAATTGCATTGAAGCATAGCCAATCACATTTCCATGTTACATCAACACACAACCAAAACCAACCCATGAAGTATCACAATACACCATAAATCCTTTGGTACCCTCTGGAAAGGTCAAGATTAGAGCCGAAGTTAATCATTCTTTCAAGGTTTGGAAGTTTTTCTCACACTCACCCGTTCATAATAATTTTCCTTTATTTTGAGTCAACTTTGTCAATAGGGATGAAATAGAGGAGAACCCTTCAACAAACATCTTATAATGCCTAGTTAGACCTAAAAAGCTCCTAATTTTTGAAGGAGTCAATGGTCGAGGTCAATTATTCACCACCTCTGTCTTCTAAGGATTAATCTTAATTCCTTCACCATACACCACATGCTCAAGAAATACGACTTATTCTAACAAAAACACACACTTGCTAAACTTGGCAAACAATTGCCTCTCTTTCAAGGTTTAAAGTAAAATTCTCAAGTGGTTCATACTGGTTTCCCTACTCCGAGATTACACCAAAATGTCATTTATGAAGACAGCCACAAAAGCATCAAGATAAGGCTTGAACACCCTATTCATTAGGTCTATAAATATCATCGGAGCATTAATCAAACCAAATGACATCACCAGAAATTCAAAATGACCATACTTTATTCGGAAGTCATCTTGAGAATATCACACTCCCGCACCCTTAGTTTATGATAGCTGAATTATAGATCAATTTTGGAGAAATGTCTAGTCTATTGCAATTGGTCGAACAAGTTTTCTATTCTCGAAAGTGGATACTTGTTCTTTATAGTCACCTTGTTCAATTACTGGCAATCTATACACATCTAAAGCGACCTAAATTTCTTTTTCACAAATAATACTGAACCACCCCATGGAGACCTACTTAGTCTTATGAAAGTGTTCTCCAACAAGTCCTTCAACTATTCTTTTAAATCCACCAAGGCCATTCAATATGGAGGAATGGAAATAGGTTGGGTATCGTAAAGAAGATCTATGCCAAAATTTGATTCCCTTTTGTGAGTAACACTGGGAAAATTTTAGCAAAAGATATCGGAAAACTCATTAACAACAGACACCAATGCAGAAGGAGAAACCTTTAAAGTGAAATGTCTAACCCACACTAGGTGATAGACATACCCCTTGGAGATCATCTTATGGACTTTAAGATAGGAAACAAATTTACCCTTACATATCGAGTTACTATCCTTCCACTCAAGAATTGGCTCATTTAGGAAATAATATTTGACTTTACGAGTTTTGTAATCTAGAGAAGAATAGGAGGCATGCAACCATTCCATCTCGAGAATGATATCAAATCTACCATGGTGAGCTCTACAAGATCACAAAAGATAACTTTATGAAAGATAAATATGGGACAATCTCTATAGAACCTTCTAGCAACAACTGACTAAACTATGGGAGTACAAACTTCAAATGCTTCAAGCATAACTTTGGGACATACATTAAATATATTTGCAAGGAAAAGAGTTACAAAAGACAAATTGGCTCCCATATCTAACAATGAATACACATTATAATTGAAAACTTTTAATATACTGATAATAACATTCAGAGTCTCTTCCACTTTCTGTTGGGCATGTAAGGCATATAACTGTTTGGCCCATTGAGAACCCCCTTGGGCTTGCCCACCTTGGACTCCTTGGACTTGGTGTCACAACTCAAGCCTAGGGCCTAGGTGCGACATGGCGAATGGGGAACCCAATGGTGTCCCAAATAAGCCTCATAACATACATAAGCACATCTTTCGTTACGAAGAGTGATTCAACCATCATTAAGTAATACTAAGGGGATTAGGGAATTAGGACGCACTTTATGGGAGAAGGGTATAAATAATTCCCATCATTTAAACACAATAAGTAATTCTAAGGGAAAGAGGGAACATGGGATGCACTTTATGAGAAGTAACGACTTAGGAAATTCACTATTCATACTAATTACATAAAAAACAACATCATACCTGGGATAGGGACTAAAAAGAAGTCTCCATGAATACATAATCATCACAAGAATCATATAAAATATGTCATCCAACAATACCTCTAGTCATAGATGGAATGGGGGGCCAAGACATGTCCTGGGCTCATCTTCAAGAGTAAATAACAAAAGTAGCAATGTCTTAACATAAGTGCGGTAGATAAAAAATAGATATTTCCCTCAAAATGGAGGGTTCACTACAAGCAAAGTCTTCACGAATCATACTAGCCACGAGGAGGTAGATGGGGAAAAGCTCTTATCCCTATATGGTTAGATTATGTAGGCAAAAAGTATGTGTTAATACTTTGAATGTACTAAGTATGCGGGGAGCAATGTAATAAGAAAATCATAAGACATAATATATAAAATGCATAATCTTAACAAAGACAATAAGCTCAATGTGACATGAATGACCAATGTCATAATTAAAACATGCATGGAAGGTAAAAACATAGGTTCATAACATAACACACATATTTGGGAGGAGACTTTAACTGACACTTAAGAAGATACGATCTACTATATGAAATTTTGATATTGGCTCCACACCAAAAAAGGAGTGGTCTACTTGCCAAGGTAGACTATATATCACCTTACAAGAACCTACCCATTTCGAAGAGTGCTTGTCATGTACCTTATGGAAACTTAACCATTTCGGTGAATGCTTGACATGTACCTTATAGGAACTTACCTATTTTGGACAATGCTTGACATATACCTTACGGAAACTTACCTATTTCGGTGAATGCTTTACAAGTACCTTATGGGAACTTACCCATTTTGTTGAACTATGCAGTATGAGCTATATGGATCCAATATCTAATCATGAACCTACGGTGGCAATGTGTTAAGGGACAATAGAAATCTACCAAGGTCCTCTCAGTGCTAAATCTAGTCCCACAGAATACATAATCATAAGCATAATCATAACATGTGTAATCTTGTAAATCGTAATATCGTAATAGGAATAGAACCTTAAAACTATAAAATCATAAGAAAGGATTCATAATCTTGAAAAATTTTCATAGTATTTTCATGAAATCATAACATACTTGATAGCCTTTAATTATTCATAATATTCATGACTTGCATAACTTGTAATAAAACCTTTCATCAACATAAGATACATCATTATTTAATCTTAGTTCTAAAACATATTGGGTTTATGCATATGGACTCAAAATCATATAATTCAAGAGTAGTATTCATGAAGGAGATAAAATATGATCACCTGAAAACATAACAAATAACCCATTATAATAATTGAGAAACCCATAGGTAGGGCATCATGAAAATCTCCTCATAATCCATAAATATTCATAATATTTCATAGTATCATAACTTGCATAGCTTCAATATCATAAAGTATTCCATAATATCAACCCTTGAAAAAATTTCATGCATTCCAATTCAATAGATGACAATTTCCAACATAAATCATGCATAATGAGAGGAATAGAAAGTACCCATAATGAAAGAAGTCTTGAAGTCAAAGGATTAAATTGAAAAGGGTTTTGGACTCCATCGGTGAAAGGACCCATATATGAAGAAACCCACACACCTTAATGTGCTTGAATAAGATAAGAGAAGTTTGAAGTCACCTTGAAGCTTGGCTTTCAATGGAGGAGTCTTGAAAACCCTAGAGTTTAGGATTAATTTGGGAAAGAAGTTTTGGAGAGTCGGGAGAGGATTTTTAGGAGTTTGGTGAGTGAAATAGGTCTAAAAATGATAAAACTTTTCATGAATACTCGTCTATAATGGTTCGGGGATTTGTCCCAATTGTCCTTACTTAAATTTGAAAATTTTTTAAAAAAATTATTCTAAGGTGAAAACAAGGCACGACATGGACTTGTTTCGATGTAGGTCATTTTTGCACAAAGTTTAATTTTCTCCTTATATGGACCTAGGAAGAGACCCGGTCATTTTTACACTGAAATGAACTCTCTCCGCGACACGGAGAGGTTGCGGATGCCTCTATAAAGTGCAAAAAGTTGCAAAAAGTTATTTTGTAATATGGTTGACCTAAAAATTGAACGAGACCATTTTCTCACACAATTTAGCTTTCTGATCAACAATCTGACCTCGGATTTACCACAAAGAACATGGATGATGCGTTATGAAAGACATCTATTATAAGGGCATTCCAAAGAACTTTAGAAAGTGTTACAATATCTCTCCCTTGGAAACATCATCCCTCAATGTGGTGGAAATACACTTAAGAGGAGTAATTAGACAATTATCAGCCCAACATGAATGCATTAATCCAAATCAAACACCATTTTTTATGAATTTCAAACTTATACATCAAACATCATCAAAACATGTTACCATAAGTATGTATGCATGAAACATCACATAAAGGTCTGAAATACAAGATTTAACATCATAGACATGATTGACTTGTTACCTTAGGTTTGAGTAGAGTGGAAAAGATATGGATATCATTTCTTTATATCCACTTTCGCTTCCCAAGTAGTGCTTTGAACTTGTCGATTCCGCCAAAGGACATTAACGGATGCTACATATTTGTTCTCCAATCTTTTCACTTGCCTATCTAATGTCTTAACTGGAACCTCTTCACACGCTAAGTTTTTCTCAACACATATTGTCATGACCCAAAAGTGGGTAAGTAAGACTCAAGCTATGGGGGCATACTGGGTTTGGGGACTTTTCACATAAGCACATTCTCAACATTTACAAGTCCAATACATGATCATAAGTATAATAGAAACATCATTCCCATAATTAAATCTCAATAGCCATAATATCTTAACAAAACATAATACAACGTGCAAGAGTTTAACATGTCTAACATAGCCACTACATAAGATAGATCGGGGCCTCGACATAATTTGGGCTCACCCTTAAGTCATAAAGTAAGGAAAGTAAAATAATGCAAGGAAGATAGAAAGTAGCTATTGCCCTTGAACAAAAGGGCTCACCACAAGCAAGTAGCTTCAAGGATTATCACTCGTCGTCTAACGAAAGATGAAGATCGTCACTGGTCCCTACATGGTTATAAAATGTAGACAAAGAGTATGGGTTATCACAATAAAGCACTAAGTATGCGGGCATGCAAATGCATATGCACATGAACCTATAACAAACTTAGATGATAAGGGCACAAATATAGAAAGAGAATATAAAGAAGAATAGTTTATCAATATTCCATGATAACCATGATGCATGAAGTACCATAATGCTTATAGTATAGAGGGGATGTGACCACAACCGACATCCAAACTCATGTGAGCTACAACATGAACTTGCCCGATGAAGAGTAAGGGGACATGCATAATCTGACCTTTATCATTTCAAATGAAATTTCATAGAAACCAAACTTAAATCACCTAATTTCTACAGCCCACAACTCAAATCAATTAAATATATCAAAATTTATAAAACCCATAATTAAAAAAAAACTTAAATTCATAATTTAAAGTAAAGGATTCTTGGGTCTTCATGATTGAAAGGGGATCCATGAATCAATCCCACATACCTTGAGATTAGCCAAGAGAATTAGATGATTTTGCAAGAAGGATGACTTTTCCCCAAATTTCTTCAAGCTTTCATCAATGGAGGTCAAGAGGATTGAGAGAATTTTGGTGAGGTTTGAAGAGTGTTAGAATGAATAAAAGGGGATTAGGGTTTGATTTGGGGGCTTTAGGGGACTTTAGAAAGGCTAAAAGAGGCATGAGATTAAACCAAATTACGAATTACCCATTAATGAAATGGATAAGATCACAAAAATAGGGCCTCACGGAAGGCTTCCTAGGGGTCGTCTATAGGTTCACGGGTCGTGAACTTGTCTGTGAGACCACACTTTGTCTCGGCATTGGTTTGAAATCTCGGGGGACTTTCTGAATCAACTCACAGGAGGTCTCACGGACCGTGTAGCTGCATACGAACCATGTACAGGTCCGTGGAGCATCACTTGGTCCGGAGTCCAGCCCCGAGCCTTGACGAGCTCACTAGAACACTTCACGGGAGCCCCTCACAAACCATGAAGTCTCACATGGATCGTGAAGTGGTCCGTGGAGTTCCACTTGGTCCAGGGCTTGGAACACACTTTAATGAAGCCCATTGGAACCATTCATGGGACACACCATGGACCGTGAACCACCAAACTTTCCATGGTCTCTCACTTCGACTCCATTCCGAATTATTTTTTTAGTATACTTCAGAATACGGGCAGTCTCACTGTGAAGGCCATAATTTCCACATCCAAACTCTGAATCGAGATAAACCAGTTGCGTTGAGAAGATGACTCAAAGAGCTTTAATTTGATATATAATAGCCCAAATAGTTCGTCCCATACCAAGAGATATGGCTTTTCAAATTCCATTCTGCCTAGCTGGCCTTACAACCTTCCACCAAAACAATTTCTCTAAATATGGCCACTTGAATACAACTCATGACTACCAAAATTCAACCATGATGAGTTCAACACTAACCTTGACCAACCCTTACAAAGTTCGAAAATTTTTGGGTCGTTACATCACCTGCCCCTTGGGAACATTTGTCCTCGAATGGGCCAAAACCACAGCTTAAGGACATAAATCGAACAAGAGACATTTTTAACCACAACTCATAATGGATCATGCATCATTTCAAAAGTCATTCAAAACTTGTGTCAAAACATCATTTAAATCATTTTCGTGGTCATGTATGCATGCATTGTCATGAAACTCAAGAATTTAAAGAATTAGGACCATTAGAAAGGATAGAACCTAGTACCTTAAGCTTGAGTAGATTGGAAACGATAGGGGTATCGCTCCATCATGTCCACCTACGCTTCCTATGTAGCACTCTCCACTTGTTGGTTCCTCCAAAGCACCTTAACCAAAGTCATCTCCTTGTTGCGAAGCCTCTTCACTTGCCTATCCAAAATTTCAACTGGTACTTCTTCATAAGTCAAATTCTCCTCGACTGTCACACCCTCCAAAGATGTAATTTCCGTAGGATCACCATCCAACACACAAGCCCTTAACATTTCCTACAAGGTTTAAATCATCCTCTCCGTTTGTCCATCGATTTGGGGATAAAAAGTCATGCTCAATTTGACCTTAGTACCAAGTCCCTTTTGAAATGACCTCCAAAAGTGAGAAGTGAATTGAGTACCACGATATGATATAATAGACCTCGATACGCCATGCAATCTCACCAAGTTATGAATAGAATATTGAGAGTTATTAGCCTCTTTCATGATTACCACCTTTAGGCCATCAACATCTGGAATACATAATCTGCCTTGGTATTGTAACAAACCATCTCCCTCTTGGGAAAAAACGTCAATCTTTCCTTCAGAAACTAATTTCTTCAATTCAACTAAGGAGGGATCTAAGTCTTGTTTCGCCTTAAAATCAACCACTATCGATGACTCGGATCCACCTTGAACAAGAATTCCACCATTATTGGATTCGTCCAACCTTACACCCAACCTAGCCAAACGGTATACATCTTTCACAATCTCCTTTTTCCTTTCCTCCACATATGATACACTTCCCATGGAGAGCCTACTAAGGGCGTCCACCACAACATTAGCCTTGTCGGGATGATAAAGAACACTCATATCATAATCCTTGAGAAGTTCCAACCATCTTATTTGCCTCAAATTAAGGTCTCTTTGGGTGAACACATATTGCAAACTTTTGTGATTGGTGAAGGCGTCCACATGAACCCCATACAAATAATGTCACCAAATTTGCAAAGCAAACACCACCACCGCCAACTCAAGATCATGGATTGGATAATTTTTCTCATATACCTTCAATTGTCGAGACGCATAAGTTATAACCTTACTATGTTGCATAAGCACACAACCCAAACCAACACGCGACGCATCACAATATACCACAAACCCATCTAACCCATTTGGCAAAGTTAAAATTCCATCCGATGTAAGTCGATCCTTCAAGGTTTGGAAACGTTTCTCACATTCATTTGACCACACAAATTTGTCTTTCTTTTGAGTCAACTTAGTCAATGGAGACGCTATAGTGGAAAACCCTTAAACAAACCTTCTATAATAACCGGCTAAACCAAGGAACCTTTAAATATCCGAAGGAGTCAACGGTTTAGGTCAATCCCTCACAGCTTTGGTTTTCTTAGGGTTAACCTTGATGCCATCGCCGGACACCACATGACCAAAGAAAGAAACTTCTCCCAACAAAAACTCATATTTGCTAAACTTGGCATACAATTGCTTCTCCCTCAACGTTTGAAGCACCAACCTCAAGTGACCCATATGCTCCCGCTCATTTCGGGAGTAAATCAAGATATCATCAATGAAGACCACCACAAAATTATCAAGGAACGGTTTGAACACCCGATTCATATGGTCCATAAACATCGCCGGAGAATTCGTCAACCCAAACAACATCACCACAAACTCAAAGTGCCCATAACGAGTCTAAAAGGCCCTCTTTGGGATATCACATTCCCTTACCTTCAATTGATGGTAACCCGAATGAAGGTCTATTTTAGAGAAATGAGTAGCTCCTTGAAGTTGGTCGAACAAATCATACATTCTAGGCAACGGGTACCTATTCTTAACAGTCACCTTGTTCAATTGTCGATAATCAATACACATTCAGAGCGACCTACCCTTCTTCCTCACAAACAACACGAGAGCATCCCAAGGTGAGATACACAGCCTAATATAACCATTTTCTAACAAATCTTTCAACTGATTTTTCAATTCCTTCAACTCCGTCGGGGCCATACGATAAGGAGGGATAAAAATAGGTTGGGTATCCGAAAGGAGATCTATACCAAAATCTATCTCTCTATCAGGAGGAATACCGGGCAAGTCCTCGAGAAACTCATTAACCACCGGAACCAATTCAAGCTTAGGTGACTC
>JBCEWC010001893.1:0-37640 GCA_038996855.1 Solanum aculeatissimum | reverse complement strand
CAGGCTAGTCCTAAAGTAATATTTGTATTTAGCTCCATTACTGTGAATTGTATCTTAATTGGTATTCCTCCTATAATTAATTCCTGATTAGTTATTTCTGTTATTTGTCTAAGCTCTTTAGGTAACTCTATACATTCTGTTCCATAGGTTTCTATCTCATATTCTGGTATTAATTCTTTTGTGATGTAATTTTCTTGTTCTCCAGTGTTTATTAATATTAAATATTTCCTTTGCCCTAGCATTCCTGTTATGTAATATTGGTGTGATTGTATTTCTATAGATCTTCTAGGTTCTATTCTTCTTGATGTACTTATTCTTGAAGAGGTTGTTGGTGTATCCATTATCCTTTTTGATCCCGTTCTTTCTTGTACTATTTCTAGGTCTGTTTCCATATCTAATTCTAAGTAACTGTAGTCATTATTATCTATTGCTGTAACTATATTATCAAAAGGGTTTTCTATCTTTATTTTATCAATTTTGCTAGTTGCTTTTACTGTATGTTTTGTAGTTAATATGTATAAATTTCTACATCTTGCTGTAAATATTTTACTTCCCGGTGTCAATTCTATTCCTTTTAATTTCCAATATAATACTAAGGATTTAGACTGAACTAATTTCAAAATTCTCAATACGTATCACACGCCCACCATGGTATCAGCCACGCCTAAAAATAGGGAATTTTCAGTAATTTAGAAAATAGTTGGTATAGAAAGGAATTATCCTTATACAGTATGAGATTTGTAAAATTTTTACATTCAAATTTAGTATCATTTAACTTTTAGGTTGTATCCAAATGAAAATTTGAAATATAACGATGTGATTTTAGTGTGTAAAATATATTCAATCAATAAATTTTATGTACAACTTTGGTGTATAACTTGATTTTCAATATTATAATAATTCCGCGATTAGTGATTTAGTGTTGCATATGTAATTGTTATGTTAGTCAATTTCAGTAGCATGCTAACAAAAAGAAATCATGTTGGTATGCAATTGGTATCCAATTGAAAATCTAAAGTATAACAATGTGTATTTTGTAGATGCAATTGGTTTTACATTTTATGCAATTGGTATCTAATTAGAATTTCAAATGTATATTTAGTTGTTACTAGTATATTTTGTGTGTAAGATATTTTTATTGAGTTGGTGTATAAATTGGCATCCAATTACTAACTATTATAAATAGAGACATGCAAATTTCATACTAAATTCATCCAAAACATATATTGTGTACAATCAATATCCAGTTAGAATTTAATATGTATTTAAAAAAATCACAAGTTGATAATTGAATCAGTAGAAAATTTTGTATATAAATTGAAATTACATCGATAACTAATATGAATAGGCAAAAGATAAATTTTATAGTAAATTCATCTAAATTTTTATGTGTATATAGCTGAATTGTAATGTTAAAATATCAATTGCTAAAATTTATTTAAGATATTATATTAATTGTAAAATTAGCTCTTCTAAATTATAAAGCAAAATAAAATGCCACTCAACGATGGTCAGCTACAATATTGATGATCACTAGTGAAACAACTAAACGCAAAGTCTGTGGACATCAAACAATTATGCCTTTATCTTATATAAATTTTCATATTTTTTCAACTTCTCTTCTTCCACTTTTCTCCGTGTGGTCTTTGATATTTTCTTCTAAATATGAATTTCAATGATGCAATGATATTTTTTTGATATATGTTATAAATAATTTGAATATTTTTTTTTTACTTGGGTCATATGGAGATAATCAATTCATATTTTGTTGGTGAAGGTCTAAGCAATTAGACATTATTTAATGAGAACTCATTTTAATTTCTTGTGAACTCAGCTCATAGAAGGTATCAATGGGGGATGAGATTAATTAATTATTATTTAGCTTTGACTGGTAAAATTATAATTTTTTGCTGGAAGAAGTCTATCATTGATTTCTTGGATTTGAAGGAGCTCCTGGATTGCTTTCCTTTAGGACAAGCCACACATATCTTGATATTGCTGAAGTTTAGTCTTGGCAGTCCATGAACTAGGTCCTTGGAAGCTAGTTTGTTCATCAATGATGGACTGAAATGACCAAGTCTTTTGTGCCATAAGTCACCTGACTCATCTTGCACTTTGAGACAAGTGAGATTGTCTTCCTTGGTGGTTCTAAGGTCAACCACATACATGTTTCTCCATCTTCTTGCTATGAGAATTTCTTCCTTAGTCAGCAAGTTAGTTACAGAGCACTTGTCAGACAAGAATTTTACCTCATTACCTTTATCACAAATTTGAGAAACACTAAGAAGACTGCACTCCAATCCTTGAACAAAGTACACATCTTTAATAGCTTTCTCAAAACATTTGCCAATCTTGCCTATTCCTAAAATATAACCTTTTTTACCATCCCCAAATGAGACACTACCACCTTTAACTTCTTTCAGAGAGAGAAAGTTTTTAGTCCTTCCAGTCATGTGCTTAGAGCATCCACTGTCCATGAACCAACACTGACAGCTTCCTCCTGACTGTTCCTGCACAAGATCATTTGTTAGTTTTAGGAACCCATTTTAGTCTGAGTTCCGAATAATGAGATAGAGGCCTGATCAACAATCTCTTGGTCCATCCGGGCAAGGATCTGCTACTCTATTTTGGCTTGGGACCAGGTCCCTCATTCATACCTTTCCTTTCAGAGTAGTCAGACTGCTGCCTTTTCAAAGTTCTTTGAAGAACATCACAACTTCCCTTAAGGTGACCATTTCTCCCACCATGTAAACATACCAAGTTGTCAGCTATTGAAACATATTTACTATGAGGATTATAAGGAGGGTCAATTCGGTTGACATAACCTACACCTCTCTGATCATGACATGTCCCCCAACAACTTAGATGAGGTAGTCCATTTTAGGGATTTGTTCAGGTCTTCCTTGACTTTTAATAAATCCTTTTCCAAAATAACATTTCTTTCTAAAGCAAGCATCAACTTTAACTCAACCTCCTTTAGTTTTTCTTCTAAAACCAGTTCATTTTCATTGATTTTTCCCTTAGCATCAGATTTGGGTTCAAATTCCATCAACTTTAATAATTCATATTTTTCTGCTTCTAGAGTCACAATTTTAACTTCCAAGTCAGACACTTGATTTTTTAAGATAATTTTTTCATCTTGAGAGACATCAACACTATTGTTTAACAAATCATTTTCAACAGTTAGTTCACAGATAGAATCAATGAGAACACATGCATATTTTTTCAATTTTCTTGTGGATTATAGATTTAGATTCTCTTTTAAATTTAATAGCGTTACCTGGTCCTCATATTCTTCTTCATCATCTGACTTAGCCATAAACACAAACAGGTTATCAAAGATTTCATCTTCATCTTTCACTGCCGGCATAAAAGAGTCTTCAGGCTGTTCTGATTCTTCAGAATCACTAGAGGAGTTTCCCCACACTCCCAATGCTTTGATCACAATGCGATCATCAACTGCCTTCCTTCCGAACTTCTATAGAACCCGGTCCTTCCTTTTGTCCTTCACTCCTTTTGAGCCATCCTTGTAGTCATTTATTCCAATAGGACAATCTTTAACATAGTGTCCTCGCTTCCCAGAACCGTGACATAACTCAATATTACCTGGTGACCTACTGCCATTTCGCTTTCTTGCAAACCCCTGATTCTTTCTGATGATTTTCTTGAATCTGTTGGTGAGATAGTCCATGTCAACACCATCAATTTCTTCATCACTGTGAGATGTTTTCAAGGCCAAAGTCTTGTCCTTCTTACCAACCCTTTTGGCAGTATCATGCTGTTTATTTAGCTCATATGTCTGAAGAATGTCAATAAGCACATCCATAGTCAGAGTCTTCAGATTTGTGTACTATGTTATGGCATCAACTTAGCTTTTACAAGACTTGGGAAGTACCTTGAGAATCTTCCTTACCTGCTTGCTTTGACTAAAAGGTTCACCCAAACACTTTATCTCATTGGTTATAATAGAAAACCTGGTCTCCATATCGTGTATGGATTCACCTTCCAGCATTAAGAAGTCTTCTGTAACAACCTAAAAATTTCTGAACCTTGTGTTACTGTTTAAAGGCTGATTTAAATCTATCTTGAATATCTTTCGAGTGTTCCAAGTTTCCTATGCACGATCGTCTTAGGAGAAGTCGTATTGGTTAATTTTGGCTTGAGGCATTAAGGGAGCGATAACTTTAAAAGACCATATCTTTTGGTTCGGAATGAACTGTGTGGTCCACGACCTATCAAATTAAAGCTCTTTGAGTTATCTTCCCAATGCTCTTGGTTTTACGGAATTTGCAGTTTGGAGGAAGAAGTTATGACCTTTTGGTGGGACTGCATGCACAAGGATTTTCTTTTGGAAAATTTTCTAAGTCACTGCCTCATGGCAGAACCACAAGCGGTGTAGAGGCTCACGGACCATTAACCGGTCCGTGTAGAGAGAAAGTGAGTCCGCAAAGGTTTGAGCCTAGGAAGGCTCCACAGACTACTACACGGTCCATGATAAGCCTCACAGTTCATGAGCCAGACCATGTCGGGTTCGAGTGAGTAGCCAAGACTCTGAGCCAAGTCTACGGGCTAAGGAAGACTCCACAAACCACTACACGATCCGTGTGAGGCTTCACGGTCCATGTAGGGTACCTTATAGGTGACGTCTTAAATTTTCCTATCTGTTGCAAAATTTGTAATTTTCCCAAGTAAGGCATCACAGTTAGAATCACGAACCGTGAGTCACTACACGGTCCGTGTAGTCTACTTCGTGAGCGACAATTTCTAGTTTTGTTCTCATTTTATTAAGGGTAAAATGGCAATTTTTAAATTAATCCTAGGTCATTTTAGTGTTTTAAAACTCTCCTAAACCACTAATTTAACCTTATTCCTTATTATTCAAATCAAATTGCTCCAAATCCTCTCAAATTGCTCTCACGCTCAATTGAAGACAAGCTTAGGGATCAAGGAAAATTCAAGTATTCTTCAATTCTTCTTGTTCTTCTTGAGTAATAAAGGTATGTGAGATTAATTCATGGTTCCTCTTTCAACCATGAAGACCCAAAACTTTTCTTTCGTTAAATTGGATGAAATTTCACTTACTTTGGAATTGGGTCTCTCTATTTATGAAGAAATTAATTTGATTGAGTTACGGGCTGTACTTTGATGGTTATTTTAAGATGAATTAAATCCCTAGTTGTTGAATCCCAATGATTTTATGAAGATTCTAGTTGCATGTTCCCTTGGTTCTTCAATTCAAGCGTGGGTATTAAGAATTTCATTTTAGTTAATGATTTTTATTATGCTTTGAGTATGAATTTATTTCTATGATGATTTACATGTTTCAATCCAATACCCATGCTATTCAATGATCATCCATGCATTGCATTCATGAGCATGAAAGGATTAAATTATGAAACTCTTGATATGATTTTGGTAAGACATGGGAATTGACTAGATTGTGATCACATCTTGTCTGGTTATGGCTATATTAGCATTTTAGGTGTTTCACACCATCTGGTAATGTTAGAATGATCTACGCTTATGCAGTGGTCAATGGTTATGGTTCTTGGAACTCCTTTTTGGCTTTTTAGCCTAATTATGTAAAGTCTTGGAATACGTTTTGGGCTTGTAGCCAACTTTGCATGTATTTTAACTTGAAGTTTTGAAATCTCTATTTTGAAAGCTTATTTATGTATATGTATTCCCGTGGGATGAGACTTAGTACCGAGGGATTAGAGTCAGGGTGGACTATCTCCAAGGGTCCATACTCCTTTTCGTCAAATCATGTGCCAACATGGGTTATCTCCCAGTATGGGATTGACTTTATCCTCTTTTTAGGGTTGACTTGGGATCTACCTGGAAAGTAGTCCATTCCAAGTAGTAGCTCGCTTGGTCTCTCTTGTTGTCGGTTGAAGTCACATCCATGCTATGATATGTAGGTTTTCATTCATGCATCATGGCACTTCATGGCATCTTGTTATGATATTCCTTCTTTGTTAATATATATATATATATTCTTTCTATAAATGTATGTGACCTCGTCATCTAGATTGCATTAGGTTCATGTGCATTGCATGCCCACATACTTAGTACATTATATGTGCTAACTCATATTCTTTTCTACATTATCTAACCATGTAGGGACCAGAGACGATATTCATCTACTGTTGGATGACTAGTCATGATCCCGAACTTGCTGTTGTGGTGAGCCCTATACTCCAAGGGCAAGCCTACCTTCTCCTAGATTATGTTTTTATTTTGCTTTATCTGTTATGTGACTTGAGGGTGAGCCTGGACTATGTTGAGGCCCCTGTCTTATTCTAGTAGAGGCATTTATTGGACAGTTCTGATTCTACTGTACTTCGTATTATGTATTTATTTGAGATATCATGACCATTTATGTTTTACTATGAGTACTCCTGATTCGGTTATGCTTTCACTTATACTAAAATGAATTGTTGAACAAGAACGTATTGTGTGATTTATGTTTATCCCATCCACGATAACATCCCCATAGCTTGAGTCCGAAACCCCGAATTCCCTTAGTCATTATGTGTTACTTATTACATTACATGCTTCCAAATCGATGATATGTGTGATGATGCTAAGACAGCATGATCGAGGACTCTCGAGTTCTCCTTCGCCATGTCACATCTAGGCCCCACTCCCGAATCCTGACAAAAGTGATATTAGAGCCCTAGGTTTGTAATTGATCCTTGGAGTCCAACATGCCGTGTCAAGTAGAGTCTTATTCATGTGTGTGATGCACGTCATACCTATGAATGAGAGGCTATGGCGACGATTTAGGAACTTTCTCACTTCATTGTTTCTTATGTCATGCTATGAACTGTCTTTTAAGATCCCCTGAAATGTTGGCATTCTTGTTGATCTTTCAGAAAATGCCTCATCGAAGAGGTCCCCTCCCTAGATAGGCCCCACTTTACGAGGAATAAGCCCCTCGAAAGCCTATGGAGGCGCAAGTGACCCATGTTGAATTTCAGAATGTGGTTGCTATTTTGGCCCAGGCGGTGACTAATTAGGCCCGACCGACTAACCCCGCAATTGGTAGTACTTCGGCTTCTAGGGTGAGGGACTTCACCCAGATGAATCCTCTAGAGTTCCTTGGTTTGAAAGCTGATGAAGACGCCCAAGAGTTTATTGATGAGTTCACTAAGGTGTTGACCATTATGGGTGTTAATTCTGAAGAGAAGGCTGAGTTAGCTGCTTACCAGTTAAAGGATGTAGCGCAGATTTGGTATAATCAGTGGCTGGTTGAGAGGATGACAAATGCTAAGGTGGGTTGGGAGGAGTTTAAGCTTGCATTTCTAGACCATTGCTTCCCTCATGAACTTTGGGAGGCCAAGATGACCGAGTTTATTAACCTCAAGCAAGGTAGCATGTCTGTGAGGGGCTATTCCCTCAATTTCACCAAGATCTCAAAATATGCCCCTATGCTAGTGGTGAACCCCTGTGCAAAGATGCACAAGTTTATTTCTGGGGTCTCTGATCTGGTGGCGAAAGAATGTCACACCTCCATGCTTATTTGGGAAATGGATATCTCTAGGCGATGACCTATGCTGAGCAGATTGAGGGAGAGAAACTCAAAGAGAGATGAGTGAATGACTTCAAGAGGGCCCAGTTTGATGGTGGGTTCTCCAACTCTAGGAGTGGTCGTGGAAATGGCCGATTCCAACAAGGCCAAGGCTCGAATACGAAGTTTGCTAACGCTAAGGTGCCTCCTCCTAAAGAACAAGTTAGGGGTAGACCACAAGCTCCTCGTTGTCGCCAGTGTGGGGGAAATCATGTGGGGGAGTGTAGAAAGGTGTTGGGTGCTTGCTTCGAGTGTGGAAGTATGGACCACAAGGTTTCCGATTGTTTGAAGAACACAAAGAGGGGTCAAGTGGCTACCGACGGTCAGGGGCAGCCAAAGGCTCAAGTTGGTGGTGCTCCCAGAAACAATATGTTCTATGCTCTTTATGCCCGGCAGGAGATGGATGAAGCTCCAGATGTTATGACTGGTATGTTAAAAATCTTCGATTTTGATGCTTATGCTTTGCTTGATCCAGGTGCAAATTTAACTTTTGTGAATCCTCTGTTGGCTGTTAGATTCGGTTTGAATCCTAAAACTTTGAGGGAACCTTACTCGGTATATACTCTCGTAGGTGAATCTATTATTGCCCGAAAGGTGTATCGGGGTTGTCCTGTCTCAGTCTTACATAAAGTATTTCCCAGAGACCTTTTAGAGCTTGAGATATATGATTTTGACATTATTCTGGGGATGGATTTGTTGTATGCATCCTATACCTCGGTCGATTGTAGGACTAGGCAAGTCATATTTAATATTCCTAATGAACCTGTCCTGGAATAGAAGGGTAGTGATTCCGTGGTTAGGGGTCGGTTTATTTCCTACCTCAAAGCCCGGAGGATAATTTGCAAGGGGTGCATCTATCACATTGTGAGGGTTAGAGATGTAGAAATTGAGTCTTCTACTCTTGAGTCAGTTCTGGTGGTTAATGAGTTTTCCAAAGATTTGCCTAGTATTCCTCCTGAAAGAGAGGTGGATTTCGGAATAGATCTCCTTCCGGATACTCAACCTATTTTCATTCCTCCCTATCGTATGGCTCTGGTTAAACTAAAAGACTTGAAAGATCAGTTGAAGGACTTGTTGGAGAAAGGCTTTATCCGTCCAAGTATTTCACCTTGGGGTGCTCCGGTATTATTCGTAAGAAAGAAGGATGGATCGCTCCGAATATGTATTGATTATCGACAGTTGAATAAAGTGACCATCAAGAATAAGTACCCATTGCCTAGAATAGATGATTTGTTTGATCAACTTCAAGGATCCACTCATTTCTCCAAGATAGACATCCGTTCGAGTTACCACCAGTTGAAGGTAAGAGAGGGTGACATTTCTAAAACAACTTTCTGAACTCGGTACGGGCATTTCGAATTCGTGGTGATGTCATTTGGTTTAACCAATGCCCCGGCGGTGTTTATGGATCTTATGATTTGGGTTTTAAAGCCATTTCTTGTCAGCTTTGTAGTTGTCTTCATTGATGATATCCTGGTTTACTCCCGAAATGAGCGAGAACATATGGATCACTTGAGGTTAGCGCTTCAGACCCTAAGGAAGGAGAGCCTATTTGCCAAGCTCAGTAAGTGCGAGTTTTGGTTGGAGAAAGTTGCTTTTCTTGGTCATGTGGTGTCCAGTGATGGTATTAAGGTTGATTCCAAGAAGATCGAAGCCATAAAGAATTGGTCTAAACCATTGATCCCTTCTGATATTCAAAGTTTCCTTGGGTTGACGGGTTATTATCGGAGGTTCGTTGAGGGATTCTCCTCCATTGCGTCACTGTTGACTAAGTTGACTCAAAAGAAAGCTAAGTTCGTGTGGTCAAGTAAGTGTGAGAAGAGCTTTCATGCTTTAAAGGACTGACTTACATCGGCTCCGATCTTGACCTTGTCGAGTGGGGTAGATGGGTTTGTGGTGTACTGTGATGCTTTGTAGATTAGGTTGGGATGTGTGCTCATCCAACATGGTAAGGTGATAGCTTATGCATCTCGATAATTGAAGGTTCACGAGCAAAATTATCCAATCCATGATCTTGAGTTAGCGGCGGTGGTGTTTGCTTTAAAGATTTGGAGGCATTACTTGTATGGGGTCCACGTTGATATTTTCACCGATCACAAGAGTTTGTAATATGTATTCACTCAAACGGACCTGGACTTGAGGCAGAGGAGATGGTTGGAACTACTCAAGGATTATGACATGAGTGTTTAATACCATCCGAGTAAGGCGAATATTGTAGCGGATGCCCTTAGTAGGCTATCCATGTGGAGTGTGTCACATGTAGACGAAGGAAAAAGGGAATTGGTAAAGGATGTACACTTTTTGGCAAGGTTGGGTGTTAGGTTGACCGACTCAAATGATGGTGGACTTGTTGTCCAAAATGGGTCCGAGTCTTCAATAATCGTTGATGTAAAAGAAAAACAAGATTCAGATCCTTCCTTGGTTGAGTTAAAGAAGTTAGTTGCTGAGAAGAACATAGAGGTTTTCTCCCAAGGGGGAGATGGCGTACTATGGTATCAAGGCCAGTTGTGTGTTCCAAATATCGATGACCTTAGGGAGACTATCATGAATGAAGCTCATAGTTCCCAATATTCTATTCATCCAGGATCTACTAAGATGCATTGGGACTTGAGGGAAGTGTATTGGTTGTATGGCATGAAGAAGGACATAGCCAAGTTTGTGTCAGACTGTCCAAATTGTCAACAAGTGAAGGTGGAACACCAAAGGACCAGTGGTTTGGCTCAAGATATTGAGATTCCTACTTGGAAGTGGGAAGATGTAAATATGGACTTCGTAGTTGGGTTACCCCGCACTCGTAAGCAGTTTGATTCTATTTAGGTTGTGTTGGATCGAATGACTAAGTCGGCTCATTTCTTACCAGTCAAGACTACTTATATTACCGAGGATTATGCTAAATTATATATTCGGGAATTGGTGAGGTTGCATGGTGTACCGGGGTCTATCATATCAGATCGTGGTAATCAATTTACTTCTTATTTTTGGAGATCTTTTCAAAAGGGACTTGACACTAAGATTAAATTGAGCATCGCTTTCCATCCATAAACCGATGGGCAAGCCGAGAGGACAATTCAAACCTTAGAGGATATGTTAAGGGAATGTGTGTTGGAATTCAAGAGACATTGGGATGACCATCTACCGCTTATCGCGTTCACATACGATAATAGTTATCATGCTAGTATTGACATGGCCCCGTTTGAAGCTTTGTATGATAGGAGGTGTAGGTCCCTGGTGGAATAGTTCAAGTTGGGTGAGATGGAATTGTTAGGCCCTGACTTAGTTGTTGAAGCTATAGAAAAGGGAAAGTTGATTAGAGAGAGGTTGAAGATGGCTCAAAGTCGCCAAAAGTCCTACTTGGATGCTAGGAAAAGAGACCTCAAATTTCATGTGGGTGATTTGGTTTATGTGAAGGTATCACCTATGAAGGGCATTATGCGTTTTGGCAAAAAGGGCAAGTTGTGCCCTCGGTACGTTAGGCGATATGAGATTGTTGAGCGGGTTGGAAATGTGGCTTATAGATTAGATTTTACTTTGGATATGAGCTCCATTCCTTCGGTGTTCCATGTTTCGATGTTGAGGAAGTTGGTTGGTGACCCTAGAGAAATTATACCTTTGGAAGATGTCACGGTTGAGGATAACTTGACTTACTAAGAGGTACCGATTGAAATCTTTGATAGGTAAGTAAATGACTTTGCAACAAAGAGGTAGCTTTGGTTAAGGTGTTGTGGAGAAATCAACATGTGGAGAGTGCTACATGGGAAGCAGAGTCAGACATGATGAAGCGATACCCCTATCTCTTCTAATCTACTCAAGCCTAAGGTACTAGGTTCTATCTCTCCCTAATGGTTCTAATTCTTGTTTTCTTGAGTTCATGACCTTACATGCATACATATGCACGAAAATTTCTTGAATGATGTCTTGATATGGGTTTTAAATGACTTGTTAAATGATGAATGATGCATTATGTTTTACTTTGAAACGCCTCTTATTGATTGAGTTTTTCAAGCCCTGTTCTAGCCCATTCAAGGACAAATGTTCCTAAGGGGGATATGATGTAATAACCCAAAAATTTCTCAACCTTGTGTTACTATTTGAGGGCTGATTTGAATCTATCTTGGTTAGCTTTCGAGTGTTCCGAGTCTCCCATGCACGACCGTCTTGGGAGAAGTTGTATTGGTTAATTTTGGCTTGAGGTCTTAAGGGAGTGATGACTTTAAACGGCTATATCTCTTGGTACGGGATGAACTGGGTGGGACACAAACTATCAAATTGAATCTCTTTGAGTTATCTTCCCAACGCACTTGGTTTCATGGAATTCGGAGTTCAGAGGAAGAAGTTATGGCCTTTTGGTGGGACTGCATGCACGGGGATTTTCTTCTAGAAAATTGGCTAAGTCACTACCTCGCGGCAGAACCACAAGCTGTGTAGAGGCTCACGGACCGTTAACCGGTCTGTGTGGAGAGGCAGTGAGTCCGAAAAGGTTTGAGCCTAGGCTCTGGGCCAAGGAAGTCTCTATGGACCACTACACGGTTCGTGTGAAGCCTCATGGTCCATTCACACGGACCGTGAGCCAGACCGTATGGGGTTCCAGTGAGTCGCCAAGGCTCTGATCCAAGGCCACGGGCTAAGGAAGAGTCCATGGACCACTACATGGTCCGTGTGAGGCTTCACGATCCTTGTAGGATACCCTATAGGTGACGTCTCAAATTTTCCTATCCATTGTAAAATTTGTAATTTTCCCAAGTGAGGCATCACGGTTAGACTCACGGACCGTGAGTCACTACACGGTCTGTGTAGTCCACTTCGTGAGCGATAGTTTCCAATTTGTTCTCATTTTATGAAGGGTAAAATAGTGATTTCTAAATTAATCCTAGGTCATTTTAGTGTTTCAAAACTCTCCTAAACCCCTAATTTAACCCTATTCCTCATTATTCAAATCAAATTGCTCCAAATTCTCTCAAATTGCTCTCACGCTCAATTGAAGACAAGCTTAGGGATCAAAGGAAATTCATGTATTCTTCATATCTTCTTGATTAATCAAGGTATGTGGGATTGATTCATGGTTCCTCTTTCAACCATGAAGACCAAAATTTTTCTTTCGTTAAATTTGATGAAATTTCACTTACTTTGGAATCGGGTCTCTCAATTTATGAAGAAATTAATTCGATTGAGTTGTGGGCTGTACTTTGGTGGTTATTTTAAGATGAATTAAATCCAAAGTTGTTGAACCCCAATGATTTTATGAAGATTCTAGTTGCATGTTCCATTGGTTCTTCAATTCAAGCGTGGGTATTAAGAATTTCATTTAGTTAATAATTTTTATTTTGTGTTGAGTATGAATTTATTTCTATGATTATTTACGTGGTCCAATCCAATATCCATGCTATTCAATGATCATCCATGCATTGCATTCATGAGCATGAAAGGATTAAATTATGAAACTCTTGATATGATTTTGGTAAGACATGAGAATTGACTAGATTGTGATCACATCTTGTCTGGTTATGGCTATATGAGCATTTTGGGTGTTTCACACTATCTGGTAATGTTAGAATGAGATACGCCTATGCATTGGTCAATGGTTATGGTTCTTGGAACTCTTATTTGGCTTTTTAGACTAATTATGGAAAGTTTTGAAATACGTTTTGGGCTTGTAGCTAACTTTGCATGTATTTTAACTTGAAGTTTTGAAATCTCCATTTTGAAAGCTTATTTATATATATGTATTCCCATGGGATGAAACTTAGTATCGAGGGATTGGAGTCAGGGCAGACTATCTCCAAGGGTCCATACTCCTTTCCGTCAAACCATGTGCCAACATGGGTTATCTCCCAGTATGAGATTGACTTGTATCCCCTTTTTAGGGTTGACTTGGGATCGACCTGACAAGTAGTCCAATTCCAAGCAGTAGCTCGCTTGGTCTCTCTTGTTATCGGTTGAGGTAACATCACCGCTATGATATGTAGGTTTGCATTCATGAATCATGACACTTCATGACATCTTGTTATAATATTCCTTCCTTGTTCATATATATATATATATATATATATATATATTCTTTCTATATATGTATGTGCCCCCGTCATCTAGCTTGCGTTAGGTTCATGTGCATTGCATGCCCACATACTTAGTACATTATATGTGCTAACCCATATTCTTTTCTACATGATCTAACCATGTAGGGATCGGAGACGATATTCATCTACCATTGGACAACTAGTCGTGATCCCAGACTTGCTGTTGTGGTGAACCCTATACTCCAAGGTCAAACCTACCTTCTTCTAGCTTATGTTTTTATTTTTCTTTATTGGTCATGTGACTTGAGGGCGATCCCGGACTTTGTCGAGGCCCCCATCTTATTCTAGTAGAGGCATTTGTTGGACACTTCTGATTCTATTGTACTCCATACTATGTGTTTATTTGAGATATCATGACCATTTATGATTTACTATGAGTACTCTTGATTCGGTTATGCTTCCGCTTATACTAAAATGACTTGTTTAACAAGAACATATTGTGTGATTTATGTTTATCCCATCCCCGGTAACATCCCCATAGCTTGAGTCCAAAATCTCAAATTCCCTTAGACATTATGCATTATTTATTACATTATGCACTTCCGAACCGATGATGTGTGTGATGATTCTAAGATGGATTGATCGAGGACTCTCGGGTTCTCCTTCGAAATATCACATCTAGGCCCCACTCTCGAGTCGTGACATCTTCATATTGAGAAGTAAACATGTCCACTTTAGACTCAATCACTTGTTCAGTACCTTCATGAGCATTTTTAAGGCAATCCCAAATTTCTTTAGCTGATTCACAAGCTGATATTCTATTATACTCCTCAGCTCCGATCTCACACACTATCAATTTCTTTGCCTTATACTTTTTCTCGATTTTCTTCCTGTCTACCTCAGAGTATTGTTGCCTAGTCTTTAGAACTAATCTCGTAGTTTCTCCTTCCTTGACTTCGATTGTGGGAACATATGGTCCATCAAGAATGATGTCCCACAGTTCACTGTCTTCAACTATGAGAAAGTCATGCATTCGACTATTCCACCCTCCATAAAACTTCCCATTGAATCTTGGAGGCATGGTGGAAGATTGTCCTTCTTCTTGATTTAGTGGAGCTGCCATACTTGCCAAAAAAAATCTCTAAGTGTGAACCGTATAGAGATTCCTGCTCTGATACCACTTGTTGAGCAACTACACAACAATCTTCACAAAGGGACCAAGTCCTTCGAACAAAAATTAAAGGGAAACAGACAACAACAAACTAAACTCAAGGATTTAACGTGGAAAAACTCCTTGCTCAAGGGAGGAACAATCACGACCTATCCAACAGGATTTTCAAAATCCAAAATCTACTAAATGAATGACCAAAGTAGTCAAATACAACACACACAATTTATTTGCTACACTCCTTCACCGTTCTCACATGCAACCTAGTTACAAGACATGAGCAACTCACTAAAGTATTAGTCTACACACTCACTACCCTAGATGATGTTAGACTACTACCCAGATGACTTCAATGAAAACATCATGCCAAGAGTCTTACAAAAACCTTGACACTACGAACACACTATGGTCAACTTTCCTTTATAGATTAGGAAGCGATCATACAATATCAACACACTACAACTACATACAGAAAAGGAAGCTGCAAGACATCTTCTATTAGGTCCCTCAACAATAGGTAGTTGTATCTTCACAGGGAGCCAAGAGAGAGCTTTTTGGAGAAGGACAAAATGTAGTTATGCTTATGAATTCCAAAAAGATATGTTCATTAATCGTACAAGCTCCTTTTATATTGAAAAAAATCATCGGATGGACCACTGGTCCTCAGTACATTTTAGAGTGACATTTCACCTACCAAGCAGCTTTAACAGTTGTATGCCACACTTGCAGAAAGTTTACAACCTGATAAGTGACCTGGTCCTTGCTACAGTTTGGTGATCATCAAAACCTCAATCAACAAGAACTGACTCTTGCCAATGCCACTTTTGGAGCTATTAATGCACTGCAGGTTCACAAATAATGTTATCATCAGAATCTTCTTGTTAAAACAAGACAGACCATACTGACTTGAAGGCCGAAAGAATAACCTCCAATTTACATATCATAGTAGTTAAAAGGTGTGAAACACTTACATCATGGAATGCTGTAGTGTACACACTACAAGTATCTTTACCAGCACAACTGGTTGTTGGGACAGCTACAGAAGATGCTTGAGAAGCAACAGCTTTATGATTAATGGTGCGTGGACCCATGACAACATCTATAGTCCTGTGTGCCACAACATTTCCAGTACCTAAGGCCATACCTGTAAAACATAATAACATCTTTGAGCAACTTTGCAAAAAAATATAATTCAACTCTTTTAAGTTTACACACTACAGGATATACTCATTACCTTGAAATATGGTAGAACCAATACCACCAAGCATGGATCCATCATCACTACTTTGCAAGGGAGTTGGTGGGTGAGCAGGGTGTACTGCTAAAAATTGAGATAAAATATGAAAGTGCATGAGCAAAGAAAAGAAGATCAAACCATATCAACCAAATGACACAAGTTATCCAGAGATAAAAGTCAAAGACTACTCAAAAAATACGAACTTGGGGCTGAAGCACGATGAGGGGCAGCACCAAGGGTAGATCTTTCTAAACAACAAAACAAGAAAAAAAAAATCATCAACTAGAACAAAGGAAGGGGATTGTGGGCAGCAAAAAATTTTCCTTTTTTCCTCAGCAAAGAATGAAACTACTCTAATAAATAACAACCACAAAGGCTAAAGTGTAATATACCAACCTTAATGTATAATTAAAATGAACTAGAACACCCAACTAACAAAAATAATAATATCACAGAATTTGATGGAAACCGTATTCCAAAGACATGGATACAAATACTACCTCAATCCTATACATTGAACAGGAAGAACATTGCATCAAAACAAATTCCCACGATTAAGGTTTTAAGTAATTCAGCAGGTGCTCTACCTTGTCTTCCTTAAGAAATTCACTCTAAATTATGTTCCTTTTAGCAATTGATGTATCTCGTGTTAAACTTTCTGTCTAATACTTGATACACAAAATTTAGAGGACAAAACTATTTCTTTTTTTTTTAAAAATTATTTATATAACCATATATGAACATTGGCTATTTGGTGAAAATGCTAATGCAAAGAATCAATGCTGCAATAGCCTCTCAAGGCAACTAAACCTTATTTTCTTCTCAACCTAAAAAGTTATAAATGCAATCAACCTAAGCAAAAAAGAATTCCTAGTCCCACCTAATATGACCTCAATTGAGATAATTTAAAAAGAATTCCTAGTCCCACCTAATATGACCTCAATTGAGATAATTTAACTGTCCCATAATTAAGCCCATGAAATGTAAAAAATAAGTAATAGTGAAATAAACTCTAATTAAGACAAGCAGCTATCAATATGTAAACCTTGTACAGTTTTCTTCATTCCATAAACATACTTGCAAGTTATAAGTGAAGAAAACATATATCAAAGGATGAAGGGGTTCAAAGTAGCTAATATTGTGAGAAGCTAAAAGATAATTTAATTTTCTTAAAGCAAGTACATTTAATATGATCAAGCAAGTAAGATAAGAACGCAATATGATAAAAGTGTATTTATATACTAGTAAATTCAAATAGAAAGCAAAATAAAAACTTTATGATGATTTAAGTCAGTTGCATCCAATGGAAAGAAGATAAATCATTCTATTTCATTGTAAAAAAATTCATATCCATACAATCAATTTTCAAAAGTAACCAAAAATTCAAAAACAAACAGGAAAAACCCTAGAAAATAAAATATATCTAAATAGAAACATGAATAGTGGATCAAATATGCTTATTACCAGAGCTTTGGCAAGGTATGGTTTTTCCGATAGAACCAGCAAAAGTCTAGAGAGAGAATTGAGATCACCAGAAACTCTAGAAATACACACACACACATATATATATATGAACAAATAAGATAGTCAATACAACCAATGATGCAATGCATAGGGGTCCTGTTAGACAATATACCAAGTGTCTCTCAACCTTGCCACATGTCCGTGGTCAAGGGGTATCACAATATCTCGACTTTGCCACCTGCTCGTGGTTAAGAGGCATCACAATATCTCAACCTTGGTACCTGCTCGTGGTCAAGGGGTCTGAAAAGTATACATCTCACCCCTGCCTCCTTCCTAGGTCAAGGGGTTGTATAATAAGTGGTACAATACCTCAAAAGTGGAGCATTTTACGCTTGCCTCCTACCCGAGTCAAGAGATGATACAATGCAACAAGGAAAAAATGCATGTCAATGGTACAAATCAAGATATATGTAATGACATCATGATAAGAATACTAATACATAACTCTCATATAATCACGAAGAACAACATCAAGTGCCACAACTGGTGCCCCAAACCACTATCATGTCTCAGATCAACATAATTATATCAATAGTCAAGTTTACCAACAATACCAGATCTCACTCGTCTCAAAATATACACATGATCCCCAAAAGTATCTCAAAAGCCATCAAATTGTCACATAATTTCTCAAATATTATCATAGGTCTCAAATTATTACAATATTATCCAAAACATCTCAAATCTCAAGATTTCATCTCAATTTATCTATAGGATCACAATTTACTTAATTTTTGGCATAACCGATAACACATTTCCATAAAACTTCTATCATAACAGTCCATCAACTCATTGAATTAGTCTAGATCTTACAATTATCACATGAACAAGTCTAATAACTCAAGTTCAGTCCCATAAAGATTAGCTGAACCTAGCTCGATGCCGAAATCGCACTCAAATAAGCTTTCAATCAACGCAAACCTCTAAACGATCATCGAATCAATTGATCTCTATCAATAATAGATAATACACATTAAGAGATGAATTTTGATACTCATATTAGCACGAATTACACTTAAGGGCAAAATAGTCAAAATTAAGGCTAAAATTCAAAGTTTCTGAATCTGGAAATTAACTTGAAAAATTAGATTTTACATGAAAAATAGAGTTTGTGGGTAAAAATCTCACTAAAATCGAGTTCAAATTGAAGGAGAAATCATCACTTAAAGTTTCAAAATGGTAGACTAAAAATCCTAGATATCAAAAATCATGAAATTCAAGACAAAATTAAGATAAGAGTCATTGAAATTAATTAAAAAAAGGTTAAAAATACTTACCCAAAAGAATTCCTAAAAAACCTTCGTAAAAAATTACCCCAAAAGCTTGAAATGTTTAAAAATGGAACAAAAATGGTATTTCTCAGATTTAATACAGTGCAGGTGAAAAATACACTCCACGAACATGGGTGGGGTCCCACAAATACGAAGGATAACAAATCCTAAACCTCCGCGAATGCGCAGGTCAAATTTGCGAACGTGAAGAAGAGAAGGGGGCCATAGGTAATACTCCACGAATGCAAGAGAACATCACCCATACCTCCACGAACGCGGAGACTCTCGTGAATGTGGAGAAGAAATCAACCTGCACCAGAAATAGAAAAATTAGCTTAGTTCAAAACTCTGAACAACCCCTCAGAATCCATTCAAAACTCAAATTTTACAAACCAGATATGTATCCATACTAGAAACAACAACCTGACTCAACAAAATAATTAGAAATTGATTTTGAGGCCTCCTCACCACAATTACCAATGCAACTCAATTAAACTAGTTTAAAACTCAAAATACCAAAACTGCCCTTGACAACTCCGAAAATTATTATGAGATCATTTCTAGCATTAGTTTTACCATCTAAACCTACTGAAACTATCAGAATTTTGATCCAAGCTTTCGAACTCCGAATATTAACCAAAGTCAAATTTTGGCTTCGAAAATAGCTAAAAATGCAACTTTGGGTCTAAAAACCTCATTTTAACTTCGAATTGAGTTCTCTAACTTATACTAGGTAAGTTTCGACATTTCAAAGCTAATAAAGTTGATGAATCTTTGATCTGACATCCCAAACTCAGAATGGTATAAAAACTCACTTTTTCAACAACTTAAACTTCTAAATGTGCCAAAACTCATATTTTCCACTTTTAAAATGCAGAATTTTAGTTCCAACAATATAGATAGTTCAAAATAGATCCAAAGCAATTTATGAAAGAGCAAAATAGTAATTTTCATAGATAAGCTCAAAAATGACTGATGTCACCCAAGATACACCTCCTTTTTGAAGGTTAAAGTGGTCGTTGTCAAGATATATAACCTAAACAAGGTTAGGGTCGAATCCCACAGGGAATATGGTAGACTCAGAATAATTCCAAATAAATTGAGGTGATTAACCTACTTATCTCCCGAAAGGAGGGGGTTTGTAATTCGCAGAAAGTAAACTTACGCTAGTGCAAGTGTTGTAAAATCAGTAGTAGAAGTAACTAGGGTATTGTGTTTTCTATGATTCCCTAACATGGTATTATTAGATAATCGTAATCTTTTCTAGTGTGTAGCATGCAATTCGGTAAGTTAAGTTTACCAAATCCTTTGATCCAAGTGAGAGGTAAATTTTACTACGTGATTTGATCCATATCCACAGTGTGACATTACTAACCCTTACCTACTGTTCTAGTACAACCTCCCCTTGATCCAGTTTGGTTGATTAGATGAGAAAACATCAATCGAATCCTGTTAATTATTCTCTTTTCCTATTCATTACTACCTTGATCCAATCAGTAACACTAGGTGAGTTCTAATGTTGGCCACCCTTTAAAAAATAATCAAACTGAAGAGAAATAATCAATA
The DNA here is from genome assembly GCA_038996855.1 of Solanum aculeatissimum. NCBI lineage: Eukaryota > Viridiplantae > Streptophyta > Magnoliopsida > Solanales > Solanaceae > Solanum > Solanum aculeatissimum. Next base: position 17,287 of record JBCEWC010001893.1, on the reverse strand, counting down.
CATGCATGCACACTTTGAAAGAATTATGGATTACCTGGCTTTAGCTTTTTAGTTCTTCATGGTTCCCACAACCCTAGTTATGGATTTAGCTATGCATGATCATTGTTAATGAAGAAATCATGTAAAAGAATAGCATATATAATTACTTACAATGATTAATTAAAGAACAAAAAGTTCAAGCTTCTTCAAAGAAAATCATAATGTATAGAATTAATGTCAAAATCACACAAAGAGAAGTTTCCAAGTATTTTTCTGTCATTCTCCCTCTCTCCTCATAAAAAAAACCTAAAAACTAATTTATAATAACTAAAAACTAAAACCAAAATGGAATAGAAAATTGAGTCGGCAAGCTCCACGTAAGGGTTTATGAGCCATATAATATTCCACGACCTGTATTGGGGCTTCATAGATGTAATGACCTGGTTGATTATTGTTTGGTCTTATCTGTGAAAATTACTGTGTTACCCTTTCGCAAGTTTCTTTGGGCCTATTTTGGACTATTTGAATGATTAAAACTGAAATCCAGAGTTTTAAAATGGTAAATATGCATTTTTGGTACTTTTTGGAAGCTTAAGTTATTGAAAAAGTGAGTTTGTAACATTCTGATTTTATAGTGTCCTATTAGGGATTCATCAATTTTATTAGTTGCAGAATGTTGAAACTGAACTACAGGAAGTTGCAGAACTGAATTTAGAGTTAAAATGAGGTTTTTAGGGCCAAAGTTGTGATTTTAGTTATTTTCGGGACCAAAGTTTAATTTTGGTCAACATTTGGACTTCAGAAGCTTGGATCAAAATTTTGATAGTTTTAGTAGTTTCAGATGGTGAAATTATTACTAGAAATGGTTTCAGAATAATTTTTGGAGTTTCCAAGAGCAGTTTTGATATTTTGAGTTTTTAAAATAGTTTTATCGAGTCAGATTGGTAAATGTGACAATGAAGCCTTGAAATCAATTTCTGATGATTCCGTTGAGTCCGGATTATTATTTCTGGTATGGATACATATGAAGTTTGTGAAATTCTGATTTTGAATGAGTTTCGAATGCCTAGTCCGAGTTGATTTGAGCTGTGACGTTGCTAGTTTTTGCTGTTATCTAGTGCAGGAACATCTCCTCTACGCGTTTGTGGTGGTCTTGATGTTGTTGTGCTCTGTGTTCCCAGACAAAGTCACGCATTCGCGGAGTGTTAGTCATACGAGTGACCCCCTTTCCTCTTTGTTCTCCACGTTCGCGGGTTGGTCTCTATGATTGTAGAGGTCATTTGACTCTTCTCCTCCGTATTCGTGGGACCCCACCCGCGATCGCAGAGAGCTTTTTACACTTGAACAATTTTAAATCCGTGAAACATCATTTTTAGCCATTTTCACGAACTTGGATCTTTTTGAGGTGATTTTGAGAAGAGAATTTTGAAGAAATATTTTGGGGTAAGTGATTTTAATATTATACTGATCATTTATCATAAGTTTTATTGTGATTTTATCTTGAAATTCATGATTTTTAAAGTCCAAAATAGAGGATTTTTAGACCATAATTTCTGAACTTTGAAGATTGATTTCTCACTCGATTGGAACTCGGTTTTGGTGGAATCTTCTCTCATGAACTCCATTTTTCGTGTAGAACTCAATTTTAAAGTCCCTTTTTAGATTCAAGAATTTTACGTTTTAGCCCTAAAATTGATCATTTTGCCCCTAAGCCTAAACCATGCTAATATGGGTATCAAAATGCTCATTTCGATGCATAGTATCTGATTTTGATAGTGATTGATCAATTTAAGGGTCATTTGGAGGTTGAGTTGATTGAAAGCTTGTCCGAGTGTGGTTTCGGCTAACGTTTTTGGGACTAGATTTGAGTTATTGAGTAAGTCATGTGGTAATTAAAGATGTAGATTGATTCATGAATAAATGACTTGTGATGTTAGATTTGTGATGGATATGTGGATCCAGTTATGGCAAAATTTGAGTAGATTGCGATCTTTACGATAAATTGAGTCTAACACTTGAGATACGAGCCACTTCGATCATTACAATGATAATGTGAGACTTGTTGTACCCTTGAAGGGGATTTGCTGAAACTTGGTGTCATTTATGACTTATTTATGGGATTAAAAACATATTTTGTGACTTGCGAAGTCTAGATTTGTTGAAAATTGATCATCGATGAGAAAGGGATGTTAATATGGCTTATTGATGTACTTATGGCTTTAGTTAATGGTCTTGATCTAGCCTTGTGATGCTATGACCGTTGTCACTGTTTATCATTTCTTATGAGCCATCTCATATCTTATTCTATTGTTGCATTGGTATGCACATATCTTACTCTATTGTTGCATTGATATGCACACATCTTACTCTATTGTTGCATTGGTATGCACACATCTTACTCTATTATTGTATTGGTATGCACATATCTTACTCTATTATTGTATTGGTATGCACATATCTTACTCTATTGTTGCATTGGTATGCACATAAATTGTTGCATTGGTATGAACACATCTTACTCTATTGTGGCATTGGTATGCACACACCATACTTATATACATTCCATTGGCATGCACACATCATATATCGTACCTATACTATCTGAGGCCTGCGATGCCCTGACTTATTAGAGTACATGGACTGCGATGCCTCCCAGGTTCTATTTGGTAGCTTCAACTTGATAGATATGTATATCGGCCCTACGACAGTCATGATTCCACCTCATTCATGGCCTGCGATGCCATTGCATCCATACACTTCATATATATTGTATCATTGTCTATTGCATATTTATCATTATTTTTGGTTATGTTATTATGTACTAACCTTGTTATGCAGGTGTTAGGATTCTTTGTTATTACATACTTGTTCGATTTCTCTTACCCAGTCGGTTGAACCTACTGGGTACATTTTGGTATGCTCACCCCTACTTTATTTCATTCTTATAGATCGTACACAGGGTTCGGGGCAGGGTAGTTGATCATTCTATTAGAGTGTTGTGGATATCTCCTAGATATTTATGGTGAGGCTCATACTTCGAGTCACCGTGGATCTTTGAATCATCTTTCATTTCTTTTCTTTCAGACTATGTATTAGATATTGTGAGATAACCTTGTATTTTCTTGAGACAGATGTATTTTTCTATTCAGTACTGTATTTAGATGCTCTTGTACTCATGACTCCAGGTTTTGGGGATATTTGATGTTTTGTTGTGTTGACTTCCTCTTTATTTCATATCTCTTTAGTTGTGACACATTTTGGGTCATGACAATAGACTTCATAATCAAAACTGGCCATTATCTCCATGAGACCTTCCTACGGGCCATATTAAGACTTACGACCCATATATGATTTTGTTTGAGAACTTTGTCTGAAATTATTCAATCTCTGATCCTCGAAGCACGAAACTAATCCACAACTTGTGTCAACATCTATGACTCATCTGCACCTTTGTGGACTAAACATCTGAAAATAGGCCGTTCACTAGATCTTGCCCACGAAATCACTCTACAACTCGTGGAGGTATCAATGGCCCGTAGAGTGTCTCATACTTTCCCAAAAAGCTACAATTCTACAAACTTCAGCCTAAAATCATGCCAACTCTATAATCCTGCAAAATAAACATAAAAACACATCAAACCCAAAAAATATCACTTTGAAAACATACAAAATTCCAAGTTTTAAGCATCAAAAGTGGTGTATTTTGATAGCACATCAACGCCCTAAACTTAAAATTGTTGCTTGTCCTCAAGCGACAAACTCAATCTATATAAGTAGTAAAGTAACACACATACCTCAGTCAACTGGCATACTTTATCTCAAAATCAAGCACAGACACCCACACTACTCATTGGTGCATATCAGATAGTCATCAAACAAACTAATGCAAATCAATACAAGTGACAACGCAACTATGACAAGCAAGGTAACCACAACCAGTGAGATAGCCTAGAATCAATAGTGCAATACAAGTGCCCTCAAAAAAAGAAGTCCCACATCCCACTCATGATAGTATTTTTAGATTCAATGCTTGGGACTAAACAAAATCACTTACTCTCACAAAAGATATTCAAACACTGTGCTCAATACGATATGCTTTCCCCTATACTCACAACTATGACCTTCGACCACTTGGACTAGGACACTATAAGACTTTCTTGGCTTGTACATAGGCTTAGAGGGCTTTGGTATGATGCTTTGGGAACATAGTGACTAAAGTCCCACCTTGACTCAACATCATTCTATATTTTTGCCCAATCAACACTGATATTTCTTCAACTCATTCTCCTCTTCTCCTATTTCAAGCTTTTATGGGTGCCTTACTCACAGTATTCGCTCATTGCCTCTTTTTTGCACCTCCTTTTTCTTTTTAACTCATTGTTCAGGCATCTATTTTTATCGCACCCAAAGAATAATTTTTATCCCCTTTTTCTGTATAACTGGATTCCACCCCATTTATTGTGATTTTCCTTACACCAACCACCCTCAACTTAGGCTTTTGGCCTGAGTTGAGTTGCACAATATCTAACCTATGAACCACGACCACTTTTGGTAGCCACCCTCAACTTAGGCTTTTAGCCTGAGTAAAGATGCACAATGCTCAAGGAAGGACCAGGTCCAATTTCAAGCTTTCTCATTCAACAAAGCTAGGTTACTTAGGTGTTTACAAAGAAAAGGGTACACTTTAAGCTCAAACATTCAAAAAAAGGGATATACAATGCATTTGGTTGGTTATTTAGGCTAAGTGGACTAATATGAACAACGACCTAAGATATTTTCCTAACCAACTAACATTAAGTCAGAGTAATATGGCATGTTCTTAATTAAAACACAATACGAGAATCATGCAAATAAGATCACACACATTTGACACTGATTACACTATCAACTCAGACTCTCAGATCATGATTTTTTTAATCAAAATCAAACCTTACTTATTAGCAGTGCTTGTTCAATGATTGGTAGTGCTTGTTCTAATGTACAAAAAAGATGTGCAATTCCTCAATGTACAAAAAAGAACAAAATCAAAGCATAGGGGACAAAAAACATACCCGGGTACCTAAGCGATAGTCTGTAGCTGGGTCTGACTATCCTCAACCTTCTTGGTGGTCTCCTCAACAGTCGGAGAATGTACAGAGGGTCCAACACCCCTCAAAATATCCTATACTCGCACCTACCATGCCATCTAATCTATAATTGATGCTCGTATACCAATCACTACTTGCTTTCTCTCAGTCAACTCTGCTTCTTGCCTCAGGGCATCTAGATCATCAATCTCAAAATGGGGACTCTCCCTAGAGGCATGGAGTGGTACCTCCTTGGTGGTAAAATGTTCTATGAACATCTCTATAGCAGTATCGGGCGCCAAAAGTACCAATGTTGTTGCTCTCATCTCAACACGAAGCTGTTGGATCTCTATCTGCATCGCAGTCAGATCAGGGGACTGGGCTAAAGTGTTTCTTTGCTCTACTCTCTACTCAAATGCATTTATGAATCCATGTACTGGTCTCAACCTCTCCTTAACGGTGGCCGCACATTGTGTCCTTATATGCTCCTTAGCCTCTGAAATGGCCTGGTGGACCCACGACTTAATTTACTATAGTAGTTATGCCAATTGAGTCTCAGTCCTAACCAACCTATGCACCATGGTCTGAATAGAGGCCACAAACACATATACCATGCCTGCAGGAGATACTAACACTGTCTCTGGCATAGAAGTGGTAGTAGTAGTAGTATGGGACCCCCTCTCTATCAGGCTCAGTCTTTGAGATCCCATCTCTGATAGGAGTAGCAGTGGTGGAAGAAGATAGAGGCTAAGATCGTGGTACTGTGATGAACATCTGTGGCATATGGGTTGGAGGCTATAGTGCTCGCCTAAGTGCCATCAAATTCTCATCAACCTTTATTAGGTTAGTATTTAATGTCCTCTAAACCTCGATCAGAGTATGCACCTGATGTATACTACCCACCCTTGCCACTAAGCAAAGCTTATATATCAGGCAAGGGAATAAGATAGAGGTGGATCTATTCAGGGCTGCTTCGTGGATCTACTTTGCTATCAATCTGGCCCAATCTATATCATAGCCAACCAAGATGCTGACAACTAGTACTGCATGATTTGGGGTGAGTGTGTTATTAGTATGCATCGACTGGATTCACGATCTAACTACAACCCACTAAATTTTGCTAGTAAAGCTGAGTGATTTCTTTATTATGGAGTCATTATTGTAGAAACCCACTTAGGGTCCTGGCCCTACTCTGCAATGTGGTCAGTGATCCAATCTCATTGATGAGCCTCTATGGGCTGTATCTCTCATCAAAATTCAGTTCAAGTCTGGATTAGCTTGTAGTGGAACTCAGTTGTGGATACTAGAGCCTCGTACTAGGGACCAAAAAAACTCGACAGATGGTGGCCTCTGATATATCTTCTGGGACACCTCTCACCATCATCTGTGTAAGTCTAGGTTTTACCAAAATATGCCTTCCCTTTCAGAGTTGAGTGGGCAATAGTGGTAGCATATGATACATATAACTCTCTCACCATCACGAGGGAGTACTTCTCCGATAGGGCCACTAGCTACTCAAACCTATACCGCATCATAGTATCTCTGAGCCTAGGGATGCTATCAATCCCGGTAGTGATAAGTCGGGGCTCCTTAAAGATGGTGTGGGCCATACAACCCCGCTCATCATGCTATATATCATCATAAAACACCCTTTTCTTCCCAGGCATGTACCATCTATTAGTCAAGGCATCTAGGGATGATGGTGCTGATGGGGAAGACTTTGCAGTGTCAGATGCTTACTCTTCTCCTACACTAGATCCAACTCTTTCTCTTGCTCTGGACTCTGACCCCTCTCCGCTGAAGGTTATCTGGATGGAGCTACTCTATTTGTCACCTCTCTTGTCAAACTGGGGAGGTCGTACCAATATAGCTTGAGTCTGAAGCTGCCTTGGCTGTCTGGACATCACCTGTGTCTGTCGTAGCTCAATCCCCATATCAGGATGGATGCCAAGCTCCTCTAATGAGCCACTAGTCTCAGGAGTAGCCTCAAAGTTCAAAGGCTCGTGACTAACTGCTCCCTCATGGCTTGTATCTCATCTATCTTGCGTTGGGGGGCCGTAGTACCTGAAAAGAATATATTACACAAACCCATGAGTACACTGATATAGGAATGAAATGCAAAATATTACCAAAAACTTGAATGGCAGCAGTCTCTACGAACCGTAGGTGAAACTACGGGCTGTAGAAGGCCTTCGTAGGTGGCAGGGTACAATAAACTTAGCTACTGGAACCGAATCTACGAGACAAGGTACTACTTGTAGAACAATCTATGAGTCATAAACGTAGTCTTAGATGTGATTCTAGACTTGCTTTTATTCAGGCAAGGCCTTATGAGACTTGTCTATGAGTCATAGATTAAACTATGACTGGTAGAAGGTCTCGTATGATAAAATCCCAGAAATTTCAAGTTACTGGATCTTTACACGAGGGGAAGCTATGGCTCGTGAAATAATCCACGGGTTGTAGAAAACCCTCATGGTGTGAAATTTCTAGTAATCTTGGTTTTTTAACCCAATCAATCGAGTCCCTAAACGTCATGTTCAGACCATGATTAATTTAAATCAACATCAAAGCAAGAATATTATGCACCCATATAGTTTTAACAAATTCCCAAAATACCCCACATGCTTGACTATTTTAAACTACCCTAATAACCATCGAGTTATGCATTAAAACATATTCTGACCATTTATACACGCACATAATCATATGCCATTTCAAGCAAATAGTTCAATTATATTGTCGATGACATATGCCTTACACGATTTCCAACAAAGCATACAATCATGACCTAGAAAATTGCAAAACTACTTTTTGGCATCAAATGGGTTCATTCATCGATGACCATTTGATACAATTCAAGCAATTATTTACTCACATACATGGGCACTTCAAATTTTTATCATATAAATTTGATTTACCATACCCAACAACATTCTAGACTACTGAAAAATTTTCCGAGGTGAATTTAGAAATTAAAGTTTGAAAACTCATCGAAATTTGCTTTAATCAGTCAAGAACTTGAAGGAGAAAGGGTAAAAAGGGGAAACCCTAGGTCACCAGAACTCGCCGAAAAGTTTGTTAGAAACTATAGTGGTGGCCGGACGGTGGTTAAAAGTTGGGGAGGATTGGAAGGGATTTGGCAATTTAGGCAAGAATGAGGGGTAATTTTATTTTACCCCTCTTTTTATATGTTGACCAGGTTGGGTAAGTATTGGGCCCAGGCCAGATAAAACCCCAACTATGGGCCATAGAAAATTCTACGATCCAAAGATTCGGTCTCGTATTATGGCAAAACCTTAACTTTGGGAATTGGCTTCACAGACCCATCTACAGGCCGTATAGGTAAATATGGCTCGTAAAGTAGGTCATAGAAGCCCCCAACATTTGGAAAAAATTGGAATTCTTACCTGGGGCCCACGAGCCCCATTCGCGGCCTATAGTTTTATCTATGGGCATAAAGTTTATGGGTTGTGGTTTTTGAAACAGCCCATAAAACTAGTCTTAGAAACACTTTTTGTTGCTTCTTTAGCCCAAGATGGCTGACTTGGTCTTGTACCTGCATAGTCTTCATAAAACATACTGTTTCCCTATATGCCACCAGTTTTAAGTCCAAAAATTACAACCAAAATGTAGCAAATTAAACTACCTACAAGTCTAAAAAGCAAAAAATAAGATAGAACTACTACTAATACATCAAATATCTTGGGTTGCCTCCCAAGTAGCACCTGATTTATTGTCGCGACATGACTTGGACCACTTGATTTCTCATACTTCATCAATAGTCCAAACTTCCATCTTCAATTCATCGAGCCTCTTCATTGACTGACAAATATTAAATACGACTTCTTCATCATTCAATAGAAACTTGAGTTGGCGTGATTCCATGTCTATTAGTTCTTATTCAGTGGCTAGGAAAGGCCTTCCCAAGATGATTGGGACTTCGAAGTCATCCTCGCAATCGAGGATCAAAAAGTCTGCAAGGAATATAAATTTATCCACTTTGAAAAGGACATCATATAGTATCCCCACAGACTTCTTCGTTCGATTAGTCATGAACAATCACATGCTTGTAGGAGTAAGGGCTCTCAAGCCTAACTTTCTGAAAACTGCAAGAGGCATTAAATTTATTCTGGCGCCTAGATCACACATTGCCTTTAAGAAATTGATGTCTCCAATGGTTCATGGGATGGTGAATTCTCTGGTATCTTCTCGCTTTTTTCTTAAGGACCGTGTAGCAATCATACTGCAATGTTGAAGCTCTTAGGAGAGCTCCTGACTCACAGTCCATATCTTTGTGACAAAGTCCTTCATGAACTCTGCATATCTGGGCATCTTCTCTAATGCTTGAATAATAGGGATGTTGATGGAGAGTTGCTTTAGTATGGAGATGAAGTGATGAAATTTACCTTCCCCCTCTTTCTTTCTAAGTCTCTGGGGAAGGGAGGAGGAGGTCTAGAAATGGGTTTCAACTTTTGTGGTGTTGGCACTGCATCACTTTCCCCATCCTTGGCATGAACATCTCCAGTATCTGCATCACTGGCTTAAATTGTCTCCTCACGAACATCATCATCTTCAACTGGCATTGGGGGGTCAATGGTCTATTTTCCATCACATGTAGTCACTTCCATACACCATTCATCATTCTTTGGGTTATAAACTGTGTTACTGGGCAATGTACCTTTTTGGCACTGGTTCAGTTGAGTGGACATCTAACCTAACTATTGCTCAAGCTTCTTGATAGCAACAGAATGAGACTCAATTTTCTGATTAATGTTGGAGATGTTAGACTTTATCTCCTTCAATGTCTCATGTTGAGCGTCGACCTTCTTCAATAGGTGATCAAACATCTCCTTAACTCTAGAGCTACCAGTAATGAAATCTCTATTATGTGGTGGAACATACAGACCATTTTTGTGACCATCTCTACATCCCTAATCAATAACTCTGTCCTGACCCCTATTCCTGTCATAGTAGTCTCCTCAATTGTTATCTCTAAAGGAGCCATCCCTATTAAAGTTCTGTTCTTGGTTTCCTTGACCTTGGCGCCAATAGTATTGATTGGAACCTTAAGCGTTGGTTTAGAAACCCGCCATCTGATCTGCGACGAAGCATATGTCCTCGTTATAGTAAGGCTTCTCATACATAGGTGCTCTTGGAGGCTGATGAGATACTGCATTAACACATTCTTGGTTCTGCTTCGTCAACAACTCCATATTGGTACTAATTCGAGCAAGCTCTTGCATCACATCCTCAATTTTCTTTGGTTATGCCAAATTAGTACTGACTGAGAACAAACTTTTTCTAGTTGACCTATCTCTCATCTCCTATGCACGATTCATCTTGACCACTCTTTTTATCCTCTCTTCGACCTCATGAAATGGATGATTTATAAATGAACCTCCTATGATAGTGTCAATGACAACTTGACTATTTTCATCCGGGGCTCGATAGAAGATTTCCACCAGGGCTTCATCAAAAATCTTGTTGTCTGGGATGCTCCTCAAGTACTTTGTGAATCTCTCCCATATGGTACTGAGTGAATCACTGGAATATTGCTGGAAGTTATTGATCTGGGCCTTACACTTCAACTTCTTTGATATCGAGAAAAACCTTTCCAAAATGGCCCTTTGCAACTCTGCCCAACTGGTGATTGAACTATGTGGGAGCTCGGATAACCATAGTGTTGCATTGCCTGTGAGAGACAGTGGAAAAACATAGAGCCCAATAGCATCCGTGGATAGATTCTAGTTTCCCATCATACTCTTACAGACGAATACAATGTTGTGTAGATGGTTGTACGAATCCTCCGATGGTAGGCCTGCGAACAACCTACGATTTTGCAGCATTTGAAGCAACTCACTCGACACAACAAACTTTGTGTCATCCGACAATAGAGGTAAGACAATATCTCCCATGAAATCCATTGCCATAGGGTTAAGCCGATATTGATTCCATGTATTAGATGCGGCTTAAACAAACTTTGGAGGTAGGTTGTTATTATCATTGTTCTGGTTCAGTGCTGCATTCACTGCATCATTTGTAGCATTGTTCACATTATTCTGCACCATTCTCCTCAGCATTCTTTTGATTTCAGGGTCAAATGGAGTCAAGGGATATTTGCAACTTTGTGTGTTGTGTATACACTAAGCCTGCACGCAGAAACAATACAAAAACAACAAATTGTAAAATGAGGGAAATAAGGATTAACTCCTGAATTACTTAAATTAAAAAATTCTAGCCGTACTCCCCAGGAACGGTGCCAAAATCTTGATGTCACCCAAGATACACCTCTTTTTTTAAGGTTAAAGCAGTCGTTGTCAAGAGATATAACCTAACCAAGGTTAGGGTCGAATCCCACAGGGAATATGGTAGACTCAGAATAATTCCAAGAAAATCGAGGTGATTAACCTACTTATCTCCCAAAAGAGGGGATTTTGTAATTCGCAGAAAGTAAACCTACGCTAGTGCAAGTGTTGTAAAATCAGTTGAAGAAGTAACTAGGGTATTGTGTTCCCTATGATTCCCTAACTTGGTATTACTAGATAATCGTAATCTTTTCTAGTGTGTAGCATGCAAACGGTAAGTTAAGTTTACCAAACCCTTTGATCTAGGTGAGAGGCAAATTTTACCACGTGATTTGATCCATCCCCACAGTGTGACATTACTAACCCTTACCTATTGTTCCAGTACAACCACCCCTTGATCCAGTTTGGTTGATTAGACTAGATAACATCAATCAAATCCTGTTAATTATTCCCTTTTCCTATTCATTACTACCTTAATCCAGTGAGTAACACTAGGCGAGTTCTAACGTTCGCCACCCGTTAAAAAGCAATCAAAACTAAGAGAAATAATCAATACATGCATGCACACTTTCCAAATTTTTTGGATTATCCAGTTTTACCTTGTTAGTTCTTCATGGTTCCTATAACCCTAGTTTTTGATTTAGCTATGCATGATCATTGTTAATGAAGAAATCATGTTAAACAATAGCATAATTAATCACTTACAATGATAAATTAAAGAACAAGAAATCTAAGCTTTTTCAAAGAAAATCATAATATATAGAATAAATGTCAAAATCACACAAAGAGAAGTTTCTAAGAGTTTTTCTGTTGTTCTCCCTCTCTCCTCATAAAAGAAACCTAAAAACCTATTTATAATAACTAAAAACTAAAACCAAATCGGAATAGGAAAACTGAGTTGGTAGGCTTCACGGAAGGGTTTACTAGCCGTATAAGATTCCACGACCCGTATCGGGGCTTCACACACTTCATTCTCAAAATTGTACATCATCTCCACGAGACCTTCCTACGGGCCGTATTCATACTTATGACCCGTATAAGGTTTTGTTTGAGCACTTTGTTTGAAACTATTCAATCTCTGATCCTTAAAGTATGAAACTGATCCACGACTCATGTCAACATCTATGGCTTGTCTTCACCCTCGTGGACTAAACATCTAAAAATAAGCCCTTTAGTGGATCTTGTCCACAAACCACTCTACGACTCGTAGAGGTACCCATGGCCAGTAGAGTGTCGTGTACTTTCCCAAAAAGCTACAATTCTGCAATCTTCAGCTCAAAATCATGCTAAATCCATAATCCTTCAAAATAAACATAAAAATATATCAAACCCATAAATATCGCTCTGAGAACACACAAAATTCCAAGTTTTAAGCATGAAAAGTGTTGTATTTTGACAGCCCATCAATGACCAACTAGGTCATTACATCATTCACCATTAAAAATAATGTTCACCTCAAACACAAAGGAAAAGAAGTACCCGAGGCCTTAAAAAGGCTGGGATATCTAGCCCGCATGTCTGATTCCAACTCCCATGTAGCCTCATCAATAGAATGATGTCGCCACTAAAACTTCACTAAAGGTATATCCTTGGACCTCAACCTTCGAACCTGCCTATCCAATATAGCTACCGACTCCTCCTCATAAGACAAATCTGAACGCAACTTAATTAAATCATAAGAGATCACATAGGACTCATCTCGAATGTACTAGCAAAGCGTGGGAACATGAAATACAGGATGAACCACTGATAATCTCAGTGGTAAAGCCAACTCATAGGCCTCCTCACCAACTCTTTTTAAAATCTCAAATGGGCCAATAAATCTAGGACTGAGCCTGCCCCTCTTCCCGAATCTCAACACACCCTTCATGGGTACAACTTTAAGCCAAACACTGCTACCAATAGAGAACTCAAGAGGCCTAGTCATCCGATCAACATGACTCTTTTGGCGACTATATGCTGTCAAAATTCTACTCTAAATCAGTCAAAACCGGTCCATGGAATCTCGGAGCAAATCAATACCCAGTACCTCGACTGAACCTGAATCAAACCACCTAATGGGCCTTATACACTTACCGCCATACAAGGCCTCAAATGGTGCCATCTAGATGCTGGAATGATAACTGTTGTTACACGTGAACTCTGCCAATGGTAAGTATTGGTCTCATCGGCCCTCAAAATCTATCACACAGGCCAAAATTTTATCCTCCAACACCTGAATGGTGTGCTTCGACTTTCCATCAGTGTGAAAAGCTGAACTCAAATCCAAATGAGTATCCAAACTGCATTGTAGATCCCACCATAAATGGGAGGTGAACATAAATCCTCTATCTGATACTATAGACACTGGCATTCCATGAAATCTTACAATATCCGAGATATACAACCTAGCCAACTGCTCCGTAGTAGTATCTAGTCTTCACCGGTAAAAAGTGAGCGGACTTGGTCAAATGATCAATAACCACCCAAACTGAATCAAACTGGTCCAAGTCCATGGGCAAACCTGTAGCAAAATCCATAGTTACACTCTCCCATTTCTACTAAGGAATGGTATCCTCTACATCGATCCACTGGGCCTTTGGTGCTCATACTTGGCTTGTTGGTAATTTAGGCACATTGCCACACACTCAGCTATATCCCTTCTCTTTCCAAAAAACCAATAATGCTCATGGTATATCTTTGCTACACCAAGATAGATGGAATATCTAGCACAATGGGCCTCCTCCAATATTAGTCTCACCCAATCCCCTACCTTAGGCACACAGACTTTACCATTTATCCTCAAAACACTCTCAGAATCAATAATAGCTGCCTTGGCTTCATCGATCAACACTTTGTCACGAATCAAGAATAATCTGGGATCCTTAACTGATGAACACATATTCGATCAAGTAATGACAATCTAGCCTCAACAAAAGACAAAATACTTTGAAGAGGAGAGATATCCAACCAAATCATCTATCTAGTAAACGACTGAACCTCTAAGGCTAAATGCCTCTCCTCAACTGTAAAGAATGCCAAACTCCCCATACTAGTAGCCTTCAAGCTCAAAGTATCTGCCACTACATTTGCCTTCCTAGGGTGATATAAAATAGAGATATCATAATTCTTTAGAAACTCCAACCACCTATACTGTCTCATGTTCAAATTAGGCCGAGAAAAGATGTATTTGAGACTCCAGTGACCGGTGAAGATTTCAAAATGCACCCTATAAAGATAATGTTGCCAAAACTTTATACAAATATCACCACAACCAACTCTTAATCGTGGGTAGGGTATTTTATGTCATGCATATTTAGCTATCTAGAAGCATAAGCTATCACCTTCCCCTCTGCATCAATACACCACCCAAACCCACGCCAGATGCATCACAATATACCATAAATGGTACTCCCTCCTCTGGTAAGGAAAAAATCAATGCTGAAGTTAGTAAATCCTTGGTCTTTTGAAAGCTCAACTCATACTCCTCTGACTATTGAAATGCCACATTCTTCAGAGTAAGTCTTGTAAAAAGGGCTACTATAGAAGAGAATCCCTATACAAAACATCGATAATACCCCTACTTCTCCCCTCCCCTCCCCAAACTAATGAAAATCGGAATCTCAGTCATAAATGTAGGCTAACCCACTCACGAACAACTACCACCTTGGCCGGATCCACCATAATACCATCTTTTGACACTACATGCCCAAGAAATGCAACAGACTCAAGCCAAAACTCATACTTTGAGAACTTGGCATATAGTTTCTCTTCTCTCAATCTCTGAAGTACAGTCCTCGAGTGTTGAACCTGGTCGACCTCCTTCTTGGAGTAAACCAAGATATCATCAAGAAACACGATCACAAAGATGTCAAAGTAGGGTTTAAACTTGGTTCATCAACTCCATAAAAGCAGTCGAGGCATTAGTCAACTCAAAAGGCATAACCATGAACTCATAATGACCATAACGGGTCTTAAAAGCTGTGTTTAGTATATCAGACTCCTGAACTCTCAACTAATGATAGCCAGATCTCAAATCAATCTTGGAGAATATCGAGGCACCCTATAACTGTCAAGAAGGTTATTAATATGAGGCAAATGATACTTGTTCTTGATGGTCACTTTGTTCAACTAACAATAATAAATACACACATATATAGTACCATCCTTCTTCTTCACAAATAAGATAGGAGCACCCCAGGGAGATACACTCGGACAGATGATCCCTTTCTTTAATAAATCTTCTAATTGCTCCTTCAAATCAACCAGAGCCATCCCATAGGGGGCAATATAAATGGGCTTAGTACCTAGTTCCACATCAATAGCAAAGTATATATCACAATTCAGAGGAACACCAGGAAACTCAGTCAAAAATACATCCATAAACTCTTTAGCAACCCTTGGGGTCTCCAATGATGGGGACAAATGAGAAATAGACCAAATGTGAGCCAAATATTACATACACCCCTTATCCATCAATCAACATGCATGAAAATAGGAAATAACTCCCTTGGGATAGGAGCTAGATGATCCAATCCACACCAACTACGGCAAATTCGGGTGAGATAAGGTCACGGTCTTTGCATGGTAGTCAAGAGAAACATGATGAGAAAATAACCAGTCCATACCTAATATTATATAAAAGTCTACCATATCCAACAATATCAAGTTAGCAATAGTATTTCTCCACATAAAAGTCATAACACAACCCTGATACGCTCAGTTCAACACTAATGATTCACCTATCGGGGTGGAAAAAAATAGGCTCGGTGAGAGGTAGAGGCTCACACAATATATAAAGATCCAAAGCAAAATAGACTGATATATATGAATAAGTATAGCCTGGATCAAATAAAACTTAAGCATAACGGTGGAATACTGGAACCATACCTGTGTTAACCGCATTAGAGGCCTCTGCCTTGGCTCTATCTAGAACAACATAACAAACTCTATGCCTATCTCATTGTGCCACGACCTTCTCTAGTACCATCGTTCATGCCCTAAGAGGTGTCTCTGACTGTTAGTACTGGAGCTGGACGAGGTGGCTGAGACCCTAAAGCCTGTGTGGGAGGTGCATGATGTGGACAACGGTTGGATAAGTTCCTAACTTCATCACAAACATAACAGGCTCAGGGATCCCATTCCTGAGAGGACTGTCACTACTACTAAAAGGGGATTTGGCGGCAATTAAAATTTTCATTAGCGGCTATAATAATAGCCGTTATATCTTTTACCAATCAATGAACTATGGCCGCTGTTTCAGGGGTTGGCAAAGGATTTTGCGGCCATTCAAACAAGCGCTGGTAAAACTAGGCCCAATTGCCGCTAAAACTCATTCTATTTTGTGGCAATAAGTTGCAGCAATTAAGATGGTTGCTAAATCCAATTCAAAGTGGTTAGTTGTGCCCATGTAGCATCTATTTTTTAAGTTGGTACATCCAACTAAATTGCCGCTAAAATAAATTTATTTAGTGGCAATTAGTCGCGACAATTAATATGAGTGCTAAATCAAATTCAGAATAGTTAGTTACACTCATGTAGTGTCTATTTTTATAGCCAGTAAACTCAATTAAATTGCCGCTAAATGCTTTAGTTTTAGCGGCAACTAAAATAGTTGTTAAATCAAATATGAAACAATTTATCATGCTTATATTACATCCATTTTATAGCAAATAACTTTAATAAAATTGCCGCTAAAAGTTCTATCTTTAATGACAAAAGTTTTGTTGAAATTGTAGAATTTATAACTGGTAAACCCAACAAAATTATTATCAAAGGGACCCTAATACAGGTAATAACATTTTTCAAATGCTAAAAATGTACAATATTAGTTCATAGAATAAAATGTAATCTCACAAAATCTAAACAATCAAAATAAAGTATTAATCCAAACAACTATAACATCACAACTTAAAAAATAAAGTAATATTTTTATATAACTGATCAACAAAAAAT
>JBCEWC010001892.1:0-37641 GCA_038996855.1 Solanum aculeatissimum | reverse complement strand
CGAGGGCCTGTGCACCCCCGGGATTAGTCGGGGCTCTAAGAGACTCGGACACCCGGTGCAAATCAAAAAAAAAAATGATAGCTTATGATTGATTTCAACCTTTCTATAAAGGTTTTACAATACTGTTAAACACTTTATACCAGGCTAATATAACTGGAATCTGAATTCCTCCCAAAATTCCAAACTATAAGATTGTTTGGTCCATATGACCAAATTTGCTTGTTTGGATGATTGTTACCAATTGTATTGTGTTTGTTTAAACACAATGTTTGTCTTGATTGTTACTTAAATTTTATTGTATTGTATTGTTAGATCAATCATTAACTAGCGACAAAATGTGGTGTGATCACCCGACCTTTTTCTAATAGTTCTACCCAATACCCTGGTTTTCTTGTAGGTTTGTCCTTCAAATCAGTGAGGTGTAGCATTATGTAATGACAAAAACAACAGTTTACTCAAACATTGTATTCATTAAAACAATACAATACATTGTGAAACAATAGCTAACAACCATCTAAAGGGAAAAAAGAAATTAAACTTACTCTCTGGACACTCCGACAGGGTAGGATCTTCCCAACTTTGTCCCGCCGGCGACATAGAAGGCACAGTTGACATTGCGGGATCGCAAAACTGTTCATTTAAATACGTAAAATCAGCTTTTGATTGACAGAAGCATGCGACGAATGCAAATGACAGTTTAAAGATGAGCCATAATTAGCCAACCAAACATACTAATTTAGAACCAAAAATAGGGCAACAGAAAGAACTAAACTAAGAATCATGCCTTTAAACAAATGATGATAAAAAATACATGTAACCGAACAGCATTATGGATTAAAGACTCAATCCTAACAGGAGCATGATACATATGTAAATATATATGTTAAGGCCACCAAGGGATAAATATTAACTTACAAACTTGAGTCAAACAAGGACTGCTCATTTAGATAAACAAGACGAGGACAATGATGAAGATGGAAAACAGCCTAGTAGCAAGACGAATTCATCAACAATTCAAAATAGGTTGCTAAACCTTAGAATCTAAACAATATTGTTAATCCAAATCATAACATTTGTAGATTTCTAAAATATCACAATGAACAACTTACCTAGCAACAATAAAGAGTTTTATTGATATAACCACAAACAAGACTAATGATATGAATCTAAAAACGCTTTCATACTTGGAACCCAAAGAGGAGCAGAATTGATCTCAACTAAGCACATCCCAAACCAATCTCCATGACCGTGAGTTTTATTGACATAACCACAAACAAGACTAATCATATGAATGTAAAAACGCTTTCATGCTTGTAACCCAAAGAGATGCAAAATTGATCTCAACTATGCACATCCCAGACCAATCTCTGTGACATAGTAGTAAAGTCTACATACGCTCTACCCTCTCTCCCCAGACCCCACCTGTTAGGATTCACCGGATATGTTGTTGTTGTTATTACATCCCAAACCAAAGAAATAACTGAAAACAACTACGATTTTAGACTAGTACAATAATGAATCCAGAAAAAAACACAAAACAGACAAGATTGTGATTACACCTGTATAGGAATCTAAAATTATAACCTTTAGAAAGATATTTGAGCTAGGTAACAGGGATCCATACAACAAACATTGAACAGACGTAAATAATACTGTACAGAACAGACTTAAATCAATCAAAAAGCTGAAAACAAAGTGATATGAAGCTAAAACGATTGATCACCTTTTCTAGAGCAGCGAAGCCTGAGAAGACGAACCACCACCGGAAAAGAGCTCTGACAAAGCTGATGATTTGTACAATTCCGTTGAGGGAGACGAGGACAACGACGTCGTTTGGTTGTAGGGAAGGAGAACAGGGCGTGTGAGGTACCCAATACGATTTATGTGTACATGCGAAAAAACGATTTATTTATATTAAAACAATGAGATTATAAATATAAAAAATATCCTTTAATTTTATTTTATTGTTTGACCTATACTTGCCATTAAAAGTAACATGAAAATACCCTTATCGTTAATAAAAAAAATTTACTCATACCCCTCAATTGAATACGAATGAAAAGTTTATTAACGACAGAGTATTCAACTTACTTTTAACGATGAGGGTAAGATCAAATAACAAAACAAAGTTAAGGAGTATTTTCACCCTTTTTCTCTAAAAAGTATTCGTTGAATGTGATTTATGTGTGAGAAATGTGATTATGCGTAAAGCATGTTCTCTAGGAAGGTATCTACTTCTGAATTTGAATATAAAGTTAGATATTTCTAATTCAAAGTATGAAACTCGAATAATAAAAAAATATATATATGAAATGTTGATTTGATAATATTAATCAATTTTTATGCCCTTTAAAATTATTTTATTTAGAATATATATAAGTTGAAAGTTTATTATTTAAGTACACATTTCATAATATTTAATGCCTAATATATTCGTGCTTTGGACGAATATTCCATGTAAACAACATTTCAATTAAAATTATTGGATGTTAATTAATCCTAAATTGAATGATGTTTGATTAAAATGAAAAAAAAAAAACACTTTATCCATCTTTCATTAGTAATAATTAATATTAGTAGTATATACAATCAATAAGAAATAGGATTAGTAACGTTAATAATAATAGATGTTACATTAAGTAGTTCACTAGAATAAGATTAGTAATGTTAGTAGTAATAGAATAATCCTTCAATTGAATTACACCATACTTTTCACGTTAAATAACTTAGACAGACGATAATACATGTTTAATTAACTTCGATGAAATAAGAAAAGATAAAGTTTATCTAGTAAAAATTATACAACAAGATTAGAGTTTATTAAAGGTATAGAAGTTATTTAATATGTAAAAGATATTTTGATCAATCAATATTGTTATTCATATTTTTATTAATAAATTGCATTCTCTGGACACGATTTAAGTGTAAAGAATGCAATCATAAATAAAATATATAAACTAAATGCGATTTACATACAAGCAATCCGATTATACATAGGGGTGTGCAAAAATCGAATCGACCGATAAACCAAACCGATAAAAACGTTATTGGTTTATTGTTATTGAGTTATTAGGTTATCGGGTTTTTAATGGTTTTGAAAAAAAAAAATTATTGGGTTATCGGTCCGATATTGATTTTTATTATTGGGTTATTGGGTAAACCGATAACCCAATAAGATTATAATAATTTACTATTTTACCCCTCCGTAAATATTAAATATTAGTAATTTAATAGCAATATGACACTATAGTAGTACTTTACCTATTTTAATATTTACCGTACTTAAGTAATTAGTTACCCACTTTAGTCTTTACTCTTTCGTACTACATCTACTGTTATTAATGCAAATTCTCATTATCATCCTTATCGGGTAAATCGAAAATCGAACCGTTAAGGACTTAAAATCGATAAATCGAAAACAGATAAAAATGATCTTATTGGTTTAACATATTTAAAAACAGAAAACAGATAAACTAAACTGATAATATCTAAACCCAAATCGAATCGATCGATATACACCCCTAATTATACACAAAACACATTCGTTGAACACGATTTATGTGTAAACTATGCAATTATACATAAAATGCATTCGTTGAACGCAATTTATGTATAAGCAATGTAAACATCTATCACTTATCTTAAATTACACATTTCAATTTTTTTTTTTAAACTCTGTGCCAAATCAAACTAACACGAAGGAAATAATCAATTGATTCTTATGTTCAGAGCAAATCCAAATTCAATTGGGCTTAAGCCCACAACCAATTTTGACTTTACAAAAATTGTTCTATAAAAGGTACCCTATTGAACAAAGGAAAACATTGCCTACTTCATAAAGACACTACATTTAATTTACAAATAAAGAATATATTATATAGTTATATACTTTTTATATTTTATAAAAACTTAGAACCAAAGGTTCCAATTCCAATAAAGCATACTCCCTTCTCTCTCTCTCTCAACCCCTCACATTTTTCATGCCAATAATCAAAGGTAAGAATAATTCATTGATTCTTTTTTTTTTTTAAAATAAAAAATATTTTTTATCGTCAGATTTTATTTATAAAATTATACTGAATATATTAAGAAATTATTTATTTTATTCATATAAAAAGGAAAAAGAAAATTTACACCTATATAAAGTACAAATAAGTTACTATACTTAATTAAATTAAATTCTCAACCAATTCCTTCTAGTAGTTGGAATTACAAACTTTTTTTTTTAATTTATATAAAAAAATACTAATAAATTAAATACAAAACATTTCACTAAATTAATTGAGGCAAGTTCAAATACGCGTAGATTTTCAAGGTGGAAATTAGCCCACAGATTTTATTGAACACAGAAAACATATTGTATAATAATTTCTTTTTATCAGGTAAAATTTTTATGGTCCGATTCTTTTTCGAATTTCACGTATATCGAGAACTTTAATATAATATTATAAATATTTATAGTTTGATTTTTTTGATTACTATACATAACGAGAACTTTAATGTATCGATCTGTTGATTTATAGTGCTTAGGGTTCTTCTTTCATTATTATTATTATTTGATAATTTTATTTTTTTCCTCTTAAGGTAAATCAAAAATAATTCTTTCAAGCGGTGTACCTTTATCTGATCTTTATCTGAATTTAGCTTTACCAAAATAAGGAAAAAAAAAGAAAATAGGAAAAAAATTAAAAGGATTCATCTGTATATGAATTTCTTAAATTATTTTCAACAATGGTTTAATTTTTCTGGATTATAGATTCATCTGCAAAAAATTATTTAGGGTTTTTTGGTATTCTGGGTGAAAAATTCAAAGGAAATTACAAGTGGGATGGATTTATTTTTTTGTTGTTGACCAGGAGCTGATATGGTGGGTACCATCTCTGTTGTACTGGGTTAGGGTTAGTTTTTTTTTTTTTTTTTTGTCAAAAGGTGTTATATATGGGATTAAGCTTAGATCTGTTGAATCTGACTATGGATATTTGGTTTTTGATTTGATATTTACTGTTATAAATTTATGTAGTTATTTGTTTGAGCTGTTTATGTGATTTGATGAAGGTAGTGGTAAGGTTTGCGTGCATGTTATTCGTGTTAGACCTTACTTGTGGAATTATACTGTGTCTTTTGTTTGTTTATTTTGTACTGATTTTTTTTTTTTTTGAATGGATGTAGAGAACTGGAGTTGAAGCTTTTTAGATCAGTGGATCAAGAATATGTAAGTTTATATGCTTCTGTTTTGAATTTGTAAGAAAGGTTATTTTGGTGAATTTACTATTTCTATGAATGTTTGTTTAGGTTAATTGGATAATTTTTGGTGAGTTGATGATCATAGTTTGATTAGGGTGTTTTCCTTTTCAATCTTTTGCTTTGATATATGTTACTATCTACTGCTGCTTGTACTTTGATTATCACACTTTTTTGGTGTAGTTATGGTTCCTTCTTTTTTGTTTTGCGGTGTGTTTTGTTGTGCTCTCTATAGTATTTTGCCATGAAGGTTTTGTTTTTTGGGTTCTGCTTTGATATGCTTTGTTTTGAGTTAGGTCTATCGGAAACCACCTCTCTACCTCCCAAGGTAGGAGTAAGGTCTACGTACACTCTTCCCTCCCTAGACCCCACTTGTGGGATTACACTAGGTTGTTTTTCTTGTTTAATTTACGCAATGCTATTACTGAGTAATGAATTTGTGCTATGGCTGAAAGCTCTATTGGGGAAATTCCTTTAGAAAAATCTGTTATAGAGGGAATATTTTCTAATTTCATTATAAGCTATGTTGCTTAGACCCTCAAAAATGTTGCCTTACCCATGTCAGATCATCCGAAAAATGCATAGTTTCTGACATACAGCCGACAATATTTTGAAGAGTCCGAGCAACAAATAATTTACAAGTGTGGGTCTATCCTAACAGCTATCCTACGAGTTTCTTTTATCAAGTTTTTGAACGAACAACAACTAGCTTGTACCCACATTGTTCAGGTCATATGCACAACACTATTTACTCAACTGTTGAAGGTCATGCCTTCATGTTGTTGCATTTCATGGTTTTCGTAGATCTATACTTTTTTTGGAATATATGTCTGATAAAGTGGGTGCTGATTCAAGAGTTCTTTTGTGTACATGTATGTATATATTTGTGCACAAGCAGTACTCTTGAAAGATTATCATATATTTGGTGGTTGTCTTTGTGTGGATTTTAAGCTTCACGTGGGTTCCTATATTAAAAAGATTGTTAGAGAAAATCATAATCATCAATTTGTGCATTCAGCTTGGGCCGTTGCCACAAGTAGCTATATGTACTTCTTGAATCTCCATATAAACCTTAGGTTCTCTTCCATATTTTATGAAGGAATTTGAGAGTGCAGTCTCTTGCTTTGATTTCTGACATGTATATTGATTTCTTTCAGTCTGGAGGATGGGGACTGAACTTGTTAGACATTGCATCAAAGAAGAAGATATGGACATTTCAGCAATTCCGCCTGGTTTTGAGTCACTTGCCCCTTTCACCCTAAAAAAAGTGGAAAATAATCGACTCATGATTAATCAATCATCCACAGCGAGCGATTCAAAATCACATAGAAGTCAGGTACAAACAAATATTGAAGTTAATGAAGATGGAAAGATGATGAAGCCACTTAGGCGTAAACCTGGGGTGAACTATGGGAAATATGAGAAAAGCTCAGAAGATGAATCTGGTTCCGATCAGGTTGAGTAGCTAGCTTAACTTCCAAAGAGTTTACTTCTGCACCTCTCATATTCTATTCCTCTTGTGCAGAATCCCTCTGTAAGGCGGCCTTCACTTCCAAAAGGGGTCATCCGAGGATGTGAAGAGTGTCTCAATTGCCAAAGGGTCAGTATATGAAGTGAACTACTTTATTTGTGTTTTATTTTATCAGCCTATTATGGCTATGATGCAACACACTATCGTCTAGGAAGGTATCTATAAATAATTGTATTTACAAACAATAATTGTTGTATTTAGAATAACCATTTCTTCTGGTAATTAAGATAAGAACAGAACTTAACACACTGATCACAAAAAGTGTTTAGCTGCTAATGGAGTTGAAATCACAAACATAAAGCTAAAGGATATATAAGCCAACATAGAGTGTTATAGGTGGTCTATTACATGTATATGCTGTTTTAAAGTTTCAAGATTGGAACAGGTAACTGCGAGATGGCGGCCAGAGGAAGCTTCTAGGCCCGATCTTGGGGATGCTCCAGTGTTCTATCCAACTGAAGAGGTCCTATTTTAATTGGCTAATTAACTCCTTTCAGTATCTCTACCTGAACGCGCACCACACATTCACTTTTGTTATCCCATAATTTGAAGGAAGTTTTATGAGTTTTGCCTGGTCAAGTTTTCTAAACAACTTTTTCCAAACTCCAGGAATTTGAAGACACCCTGACATATATGGCTAGGATACGCACCAAAGCAGAGGCATATGGTATTTGTCGCATAGTACCACCTGCTTCGTGGAAACCTCCATGCCCTCTTAAGGAAAAAATTATGTGGGAGAACTCCAAATTTGCAACCCGTATACAGAGGATTGACAAACTTCAGAATCGAGATTCGATGAGAAGGATGTGGGAAGCTAATATTCATAAGAAGAAGAAAAGAAGAAGATGCTTAAAACCTGGAGTAGATCTGGGTAGTGGTAGTGTTGACAATAGGACCCCTGGTGAAGCTGCTATTTTTGATGCTGAGAGGTTTGGATTTGAACCTGGTCCAGAGTTTACTCTGGATTCATTTCAGAAATATGCGGATGATTTTAAGGCCCAGTACTTCAGGCAAAATGAAGGACAGTGTCCCTCATTGGAGAACATTGAGGGTGAATATTGGCGGATGGTCGAGAAACCCACCGAAGAGATTGAGGTGGCATTCTTTGCTGGTTATCTTTTTATCTTCTTATGGAAACCATCTAGGATGTATGACACTTTCCTCCTTTCTGTCATTCCTTTCTCATCATTTCCCAGGTGCTTTATGGGGCTGACTTGGAAACTGGAGTATTTGGAAGTGGGTTCCCTAAACACGACCATCAAGTTGGCTCTTCTGACACGAAGTATGTGAACTCAGGGTGGAACTTGAATAATTTTCCAAAGCTTCCGGGTTCTGTTCTTACATATGAGAGCAGTGATATATCTGGTGTCTTGGTGCCTTGGTTGTACATAGGAATGTGCTTTTCATCCTTCTGTTGGGTAAGTGGTATAGTTCCCCAATTACTTCATAATGTACTGAGGTAAACTGAAGTTTGTTGGGTGCAATTGCCTCAGCAAGTCTTTCTGTCGACTGTGTAGCGCTGCAGGTGCTTATTTCTCTTTAATAGGGTTGCTCTGACATGTTGAAATATAATCAGCACATACCTTTTTCATTTGCTTCTTTCCCACAATTTTGTTTTGAGGGATAAGCTTTTTTGCTACAAAATTTTCTACTTTTGCTAAAGAACTTGCAAGTAATAATTTTTCAGAAAAAGAACTTGTAAAACCTTCAACAAGAATGGAAATATACACATGTGCTGATCGAGTAAAGCTCTTGAACGTGTTTATTCGCACTATCAATGGATGGTATTAGTGATTGGTTGATTGTGATCATTCCTTTCTCTTGCATTGAGGAGGAGCTTCTTAAAGGCAGTCTTTTTTGAGTTCATATTTTTAGAAAAGAAGTACTAGTTTTTATTGTGTCAGCTCTTGATAGTCCTTTTTTTTAAAAATTGGGTAGCAGTGTAATTTAGTTTGCTTGAAATATATGATTTGGATGATCATTCTTTTCTTTAATAATCTGAAAATATAACAACCCTTGTGCTTTTGTCTTATTTACTTACCAATTCTCTTTTCTAAATTTTTACCCAACAGCATGTTGAAGATCACCATTTATACTCATTAAATTACATGCATTTTGGGGCTCCAAAAATGTGGTATGGTGTGCCTGGAGCAGATGCATTGAAGTTGGAGGCTGCTATGAGGAAACACTTGCCTGATCTCTTTGAAGAGCAGCCTGACCTGCTTCACAAGCTGGTGAGCGGAATCTTCATTTGATGAAAAAAGTAACTGAGTCCTAATAACATGTCTCTTTGTTGGTAATCCCTGTTCAAGAACGACATATTTTGCTCAAGAACCTGTTCTATTGCCACGCCTTTTTAGGGTTGTGAGGTATAGGTGATATGTGATCCCATTCATATTGTTGCAATGCTATAGGGTCCTCATCAAATTGAAATGTAAACAACGGTCTTAAGTGTAAATCTTACTCTTCTTGTGGAAGATCTGTCTGCTGAGTCATGTAGTAGATTATTCTTTACAAAACTGTGACAGTTATAATTTGCTTCACAGAAGTTGGACCAAGTTCTTATAGGTGGTTCATTTTTTTTAATAATAACCTATTATTTTATGCAGGTTACACAATTATCTCCGTCCATATTGAAGTCTGAGGGAGTGCCAGTTTATCGTTGTGTCCAAAATCCTGGAGAGTTTGTTTTGACCTTCCCAAGAGCATATCATGCTGGTTTTAATTGCGGCTTCAATTGTGCTGAAGCAGTAAATGTTGCTCCTGTTGATTGGTTACCCCATGGACAGAATGCAATTGAGCATTACCGTGAGCAAGGCCGGAAAACTTCCATATCCCATGATAAACTGTTACTAGGAGCAGCTCGAGATGCAGTCAAAGCGCACTGGGAACTTAATTTACTGAGGAAGAATACCTCAAATAATTTACGATGGAAAGATGTTTGCGGAAAAGATGGAATTTTGTCAAAAGCATTAAAGGTAGAACTTTTTCGAATAAAATAGCTGTATTCTTTAGGCGAATGTGCACATAGTGACACCAATATTCTATTGATGGATTGTCCTCCATCTCCATTTCCATTTTCCTCTGATTTTTCTTCTGTTGTATAGAGGGTATATTTTCCTATCTTCCTCAAGTTTTTTTTAAAAAAAAGCGAAGGGGTGGGTGATTGGGGTTAGACTCATAGAGATTGTCACACTGATGCCACATTTAATTTCTATATGTTCATATAAATTATATTACTCAGCCTAGTACCTCTTTATTCAACTTCACTGCTGAGTTATGTTTTGTGCAGAACCGCGTTGAGATGGAGAGAGTCAGGAGGGAGTTTCTTTGCAATTCTTCACAAGCACTAAAGATGGAGAGCACTTTTGATGCTACTAATGAGAGGGAATGTAGTGTGTGTTTTTTCGATCTACACCTGTCTGCGGCTGGCTGCCACAATTGTTCGCCCGACAAATATGCATGCTTGAACCATGCAAAACAACTATGTTCTTGTTCCTGGGGTGCCAAATTTTTCCTCTTCCGTTATGACATCAATGAATTAAATGTACTAGTTGACGCTTTAGAAGGGAAATTGAGTGCAATTTATCGATGGGCAAGACAAGATCTTGGATTGGCTTTGAGTTCTTATGTAAGTAAAGAGAGGCAAGTTGCAGGGATTGCTGGTAAATTATCTCTTAAACCTGAGGAATCAATGCTAAAAGAGACAAGCACAGGACATTCTATAGCTTCCGTGAAAAAGGACAAAGCTGATGGAAATTCAACACTTTTGATGAGGGCCAGCAGCAATACTTTTTCATTGCATAAAGATAAACAATCCATGGAGCCATTAGCTTTGGAATCAATCAAGGCGTCCTCTATGTCTGACAACACTTCTCATGGAATTGACGGGGCTCAGAATGGTCTCCAGAGCAAAAGTGCTGAATCCATAAAGGTGGTTCCTGCTTATAGAACTCAAGTTGCTCATCTGTCCGTTGAGGGTGGCTCATGTAGTAAGAAATTATCAACAGATAAGCGTGAAGTGAAGGGAACTTCAAGTCTTCGTGACGATGTTGTGATCCTGCTCAGTGATGATGAGGGAGATGAGACTAACAATTCAATTCCTTCGAGAGATACTGTGGGAAAGTGGACAGTGAACATGGGTACCAGTGATAAACCTGTCCCAACAACATCCATTGATAAGGCAAGGGTCAGGGAAGATGGAATTAATGGTTCACCTAGTTCAAGAAGCATGAAGGTTGAGGATAATGCAAAAGATGAAATACGTTGTGGACCTAATCAAGATACTCATTCTTTCATTCAAGGTTCGGCTGTAAATATGGATATTGATAAACATGCCCAAGGCTCCCAGGTTACAAGTGGGACTTCTGGCGGTAATATCAGAGATGCAGATACTTGTCCCCAGTCCCAGCAACCATTTGACTGCAAACCAAATAAAGAAGATAGCCAAAATAAGGCAATGGAGTGTGCACAACCTTTATCAAGTGACACTCCCATCTCTCAAAACAATTTGGACAGATGTTCTCGCCAGAAAGGTCCTCGTATTGCTAAAGTTGTGAGGAGACTCGCTTGCAATGTGGAACCTCTTGATTATGGAGTTATCCAGCCTGACAAGTTATGGTGTGACAACCGGGTTATTTATCCCAAGGGTATACACATGAAATAATTATATTATTTTTATTCTGCCCTTGGAAGTAATGATAGACAACTTTGTTCTTTTGTTAAATGCAGGGTTCAGGAGCCGGGTCAGATACATTGATGTTTTAGATCCATCTAATATGTCCCACTATGTTTCTGAAGTTCTGGATGCAGGACGAGATGGCCCATTGTTTATGGTATTTCATATTCTGTTTCAATGGAGCTATTTGTCAGATTTTGATTTTTGTGTGTGCCTATGCCGTTTTAATTCTTATTTTGGATATTATGGTGCACTTAATTCTGCTGCAGTTTCTTTCCTGTTTCTTCTGCATCAAGTTTTCCATGTAGAGTTGAGCGCACTTCAATTTCTTATTGGCTTGATATCATGTCTATTAAAAATTTATCATCAAAGGGTTTCTCCATGAAACTTTGCTATCTCTCTAGCAGATTTCCAAGTATTGGCTACAAGTCAGATTTCTTATTTCTTTCAAAAGCTTTGTGAATTTTTGTTTGGTTGTAGTTTGCTGTGAGGGCAAGTTTGCCTGCTAAAAGTTTTCATCCCTTTAGACCAGAGGTCTATATTAGCTTTAAATGTGTTAGTCTTGTATTGGGATAACTTTCACAGCCTACAGTATTGAGGTTTACTCCACAGTTTCCCTTCTCTGCTTTTTCTTTTTATTTTCCTTAACATGCCATCTTAGTTGGCAGCGTTGGTTATTCATGCTGTTTTAGTGCCATACTCTGTTATGTTATTGCCTGCCATTCTGGTGTCCTCTTTTTAAGCAGATAAATAACCTTGCAGGTTTCGTTAGAGCGTTGTCCAAATGAAGTGTTTGTTCACTTATCCCCTGTCAAATGCTGGGATATGGTTCGCGAGAGAGTGAACCAAGAGATATTAAAGCAACATAAGTTGGGAAAGCCAAAGCTTCCACCCTTGCAACCACCTGGAAGTGTTGAGGGCATGGAAATGTTTGGTTTTTCTACTACAGAAATTGTACAGGTTCTTTCAAATATAATCTTCAAATTAATATTATATCCAGGATTCACAAACTTCTGATCTGGAGAAACATTTCACTGGCCTATTATCTTATAGATAAAAAAAAGTGGAACAAAATGTAAGTTAAAGGGAAGTCTAAAAGATCTCGTCTTGACATTATCTTTTAATATCAATGCAGGCCATTCAAGATATGGATCAAAATCGGGTATGTTCTGAATTCTGGAAATCTAAACCATTGATGCAGACAGTACAATGTTCCCTAGCTGTGGACAGTACAAAACTCAATATAAAATCCGAGATCTCAAATGATCCTACTGGAGCTGATACAGTTCTGAGTGGCCTACTTAAGAAGGCAAACTATGAAGAACTTCATGCATTGAAAGATCTTCTCAAAACCAATAATTTGACCCCTAATCAAGGTTTAGTGACTCATCTTCTTAATGAAGAGATTGATAAGCGAGGTAGATGACTTTGATTTTCAGCCTCGACGAGGCCTGGACCTTCCTTTCTCATAAGGAGTTAACCCTGTAAATGCTCAAGTGACATTGTAGTTTTAGGTTAAACTGCATTAGGTTGACCCCCATTTCTTGAATTTTTAGCACTGGCTCTTAACAGGAAAAAAAGAAGGCCGGCACATAGTTACTTTTTTGGACTTTTGGTTCTTGAAATTCTTTGAGGAGGGTGATTGAAAATAGAAAAATACATTTTCCAATCTTTGCTGTAGAGAATTCTCAAATTGGTCTGAAACATGTCTTGGAACGAGTTGATTTTAACTGAAAGTAACTTCTTTGAATCGATATATCATATGACTTAAGGTGATCTAAATTCGGTTCAACTTATATACTTTGTATAAGCTGTATTCATTCGCGCAATGAATACAACCATTACGAAATACTAAAATATACGAGACTAAATTTACGTTCATGTCAATGTCGTATCATATCTAGTATTTATGAGAGTTTTTTAAAAACAATCTCTATCTCTATGAGGTAGTAGTAAGGTCTGCGTATGTTTTTTTTTTTTCAAATCCTACTTGTGGGATTTGGAATACATAAATTATAATTAGCTTGTATCCCTTGTGTTCATTTGCGCTAATATAACCTGAATTCATTCGTATCAGTTGTAATCAACTTATATTCATTTGTAGCTATTGCTTAACTATTATCAAGTCGTATATATTGCAACTAATTTTGTAAAAAGGTAAACTTGAGTGATTTTCATTTGAGTTCAACCAGTTTTGCTTCAACTTCAATCTTTTACATAATATCTCAAGTTAGACTGTGTAAATCATATATTTCTACATTTATCTCAATTGCACTTTTAACAATTCTTTTTTTCCATTTTGCAAATTCCAAAGATGTGAGCACCACAATCTCCCCACACCAAACCATGCCAATAATCATAACATTTTGTTTCCTCCAAAAACCCTAAAAAAATTTAAATTAATAATTTAGAAACCCTAAATCAAGAAATTAATAATATAAATTAAATTGTTTTTTGTAACATATAATTATCAGTACCCTTAATTAGCAAACATAGGATAAAGCTAAATATGGAAATATGCGAGGTGTTTGTACGGACATAATCAGACGGACGAGAATCACCAACACTGCCACGTGTCATAACGAGAACCGTCGATTTCGGGCTCGAAGGCTGAGGCCGTTTGTTGTTACCCAACAAGTAGTACAGGATGTAAGAAGAATTTGGATTGGTGGACCCACAATTGGACACGTGTCATCATAAGAAGACATTTGAGTTCCCTAGATTGAGGGATTTATGTTATTGGAGGTTGATAAATTTGTTGGATATTGGTGTATTTGTGTCTTACTAGATACTCGTAAGTTGAAATAAGTTTAAGTTATATGCACAACTTTCTCCTTTCCTACGAGTTTGAGATCGATTGCAAATTAGTACAAGTTTTTAGGCGTTGTATTGAGTTACACCATATGCTTCATCAGTCATTGTAGTCCCTCATAATTAACTCCTTTGAGTTTGTTTTACAATCATACTTTTTAATTGTTAGAGCGTTTTGATATGTTAGTTGGATCCTTGATTCACATCGATTAAAGGCGAAAATGACTCATTGTTTACGACATGAACTATATCATGAGATCAATATACTATCTAGTCGATCTTATTCCGTCCCCATGGCTTTGCACATCAACATCAGTTGGATCCATATAGATGTCTTTGCTTCTGTGGTTCCTTCGTAAATCTTAAGATTTGATCAATGCACACGAAATTTTATATATGAGAAAGATCAAATATATATAACCCCGAACTTTACAAGAAGGGTCAAACATATCACAAAAATAAATTTAAAATCATTCTTTGTTCACTTTCGTCAGCTGATCGAAAAGGATATATATAGTCATTTATGTAACAATAACGATCCTTATGAGTGCATTTTTTAATAAGGGCTATATTAGGCATTTTCTAACACCCCCCCTCCCCCCTCCCCCCAAATATAATGTAGAGAATTCGAGAAATAATATATCAATAGCAAGTTCACCAATTTAGACTCAAGAAAAACCTCGGAGCAACCATAAAACTATTTCCATGTAATGGCCTATTTAGACTCAAGAAAAATCTTGGAGCAACCGTAAAATTATCTCCATGTCATTATAGGTCACGGAGCCAAATGTATAGTAAAATCAACCATCCATGCTTGCATTTACACTTCCTTAGGGTACGTACAACTCTTTTCCAAACCATACTTAACAAAAAATGCTTGGTGCACCGACTGCGCGACTGTCCTAAGTACATAAAATGTGTATACATAGTACCTATTAGTTAATAACCAAAATTAGAATTATGATTTCTGCCATTAGTAGCTGAATTGCATTGATTACATCTGTTAGAAAAATTTACTGCATTTGTACAAATATGAAACATCATATATTAAACCTAATAAATAATTAATATGACCCTTTAAACATCTGGTCCAGCCAAATATTATCACATAAAATTATAACTTAACAAAATAAACTATAATATCTTTATAATACATATTAAAAAATGACATTCTTATTTTACATTGTACCAATACTTAATTAAATCAAGAAAATTACTTAATAACAATATTTTCTTGTCCACAAAGATTTGCACTTACATTATTATCATCATGAATCTTATGAACTTCTTCCATAGCCATTCTACTTTTTTGATTTCTTCTTGATCTTTTCCTTTTTTTATCATAGCTAATTCCTCTAGACTTGGATTGAAAATTACGAACATCGCGTAAAAATAGCTTAATTGTTCGAGCCCCAAATGGGTTCATCTCTGAATTCCCTCCATGTTCTTCATAAGCTGCACGAAGACGCCCTATAAGGGCGTCCAGGCTTCCCCATGCTTGCCTTAAAGGGCAAGCACATGGTGTTGGAGGATCTCGTATCCCAAAAAAAGGACAAATTTGGTTATGGACTTTAGTCTTACCAAACTGGTCCAAGTACCTGTTAGAATAACAAAATATTATTATGATGGTGGCAGAGCCGGAAATTTATATAGTAAAAGTTATTCAAAGCAACTTTTTGAACTCCTTTATATCATCTACACTATAAATGTTCCTTATGTTAAGGGGTACAAAAGTTTTTATACATAACCAAAAAAAAGTTATAATTCTCCAATAACGGAATTCATCTGAACCACCTTCGTTCTTACTCACTCAATTGTAGGTCACAGACAATGGTGGACCTACATTGAGGCCATTGGATCGATGTTCAAGCACCAATTATTTTCACTCGATCGAACACTATATAGTAACATACAAAGATATTGATCGATACACATCACATCTTAGATAATAAAGTGAACATGCCTATTTATAGGCTTACTTTCAAACATAAAATCTAGAAAAACCCTAAACTTATACACAATTTTAATCAAGCACATACATTTATCCTTATTTAACTAATAAATTGTGAAAAATAGAACCTACCATGAAAAAAAAATCCCTTTATTTCTAATAGTTTGTCTTAATTTGATCCGACACAAAATTTGAGAAAGTAAATTTTATGTCTTAAACTAAAGATTTAAGTAATGAATCAAAATATTCTTCAGTCTTAAACACGTCATATGAGAAGTTAAAACGAAAGACTTACTAAACTAGTTAAAAGATGTTCTTTTATAAAACAGACTAAAAAAAATAGTAAAACAAACAAACATAATCGAGTAAGTTCTTTCAAACATGCTCCTATCACAAGATCACATAGTAAGTAATGCTATATATACACACATCTTACTATAAAATAATTATTGGTTAAAAAATTTGATTATTAATATTATTTTTCAAACAGTACATACCTTAGAAATTCCAGAATATGAATGCTACTGCAATGAAGAAGTGACATTAAGGGATAATGATTTCTTAAGTACTGACAAAACGTGTTCCAATCACGACGTTTCTGATTCTCATATCGACTCAATGTAGGAGATGAGAGATCGTTAACATTGTTGCTCATGTTAACATTCGCGAAATCCATATAGTGGTGCTGAAATTACCTCGAAATATAACTTAGATTTCTATCTTATAATATATAAAACGCTAACGACCAAGAAAACAGATGTACCCTAAAAAACCAATGACTTTAGGGTCACCAATCAAACACTCCCTTTTATTGACTGAAAAATTTATTGGTCATAAGAGGAGGGTAGGGGATTTGAGGGGGGGGGGGGGGGGGGTCAAATATATAGTTGACCTAGCTAGTCTAGAATATAAATGTTTAGGACTGTATCAATTAATAAGAGTAAAACGATAAATCTACTATACTGATAATTATTATTTTAATAAGTGTATCAAATCAAAATTTGACAACGAAAAATGAATGTGAAATTTTTGCGAGGGGGACAAAATAGTGAAAAGTGAAGAGAGAATGACATTTGTAGAAAAAGGAAATTCAATTAATTTGGCATAAATGTAATGTACAAATTGTTAGGTTTTGTTTGTTGTGTGTGTGTATATATATTATAAAATAAAAATAATAACCCCTACTAGTAAGTATACTCTATGAGGACACGTGTATAATTGAAAGCAACAATTCTTTATAAATTAAAAAAATTAAGTACTACCAAACAAATCCAAGGAAGCTTCATAGGAAATACTCTACCTCCTACCAAAGGTCTTGTGATAAAAGTGTGTTGATTTTTTAATTCGAGCTTTGAATATAAAAAAATACGTATTGTTTTTTATAGAGAATATTTTACTCTCAAAGAATGTCACATCGAGAGTCTATATTTTTAATGTGATTGACATTCAAAAATCATTGTTGGCCTGACTGACTCACTATAATAAAGAAGAGGGTTTTTTCAAAAAGAGCAAACATCTGAAATATAATAAGACAAAAAATAGTTGTAGTTTGCTAAAATTACTATTTATAACTACATATATTAGGAGAGAGGCGAACGAGATCGAGAGAGACGAATTATATATGTATATTTGTCAAATTGTATGTGTATATCTGTCAAATAATTATATATGTGTAACTGATATACATATATATTTGTATATCTGGCAAGCGAGATTGGAAGAGGAAAGAGAGAGACAAGCGAGATCAAGAAAGGGTAGATCGTGGAGGGAGGTGAATTGTATGTGTATATCTATCAAAAGACCAAACGACAAAGCTCTATTAATAGGCAAGGAAAAAGGCCAAACTACAACAACATAATATGTTCGTTACCTTTTAATTACGTAACAACTTTATCAATTACGCTAACGGTCTCCTTCACTACAATTTATGGCACAAAACAACAAAAAAGTACTACATAACATTATTTTGTAAAGTATAAGTATCAAGAAAGTGAAATAAATGGTCTTTAAAATTGGCAGCTAAATTAACTCCAATTGAAATCACTACTTTTAGACCCCCCATTAGACCATCTAAATTAATTGTTACACTTTAACATACCACACTTGATTGAC
This sequence comes from Solanum aculeatissimum, assembly GCA_038996855.1. Classification (NCBI taxonomy): domain Eukaryota; kingdom Viridiplantae; phylum Streptophyta; class Magnoliopsida; order Solanales; family Solanaceae; genus Solanum; species Solanum aculeatissimum. Next base: position 19,317 of record JBCEWC010001892.1, on the reverse strand, counting down.
TAGAAATAAATTCATAATTTTAAAATTTATGAATTTTTAGAATAATTTTAAAATTATTACAATAATAATAATTGAGTTTCCATTCAAGTATTCATAAATAATCACTAGATCTATCCTGTTGGTATTAAGGTAACAACTCTCTTCAACTTCCTTCTACTTAATTCTCATGTTGACAAATATTGATTTATAAACTAGACAAATATTGTTCGATATCTCGAAATAGTATGATGTACAAGTAAAGATGGACGGAAGAAATGATAATTTTATGAATCTTTGTTTAATTTTCATACACACAGAGTGCGATCAAGTAAAGATTTTTAAAGTGTAATTTTCCAACGAAGAGGTGTTAGCTGCTGGTGCTGGTGCTGTACATAAATCCCCATGTGAAATAAGTGCAGACTGAGTGCAGAAAATTCACTGTCCAAATTAAATACTGACCTTTGTACTCTCAACAGAACTTGTCCTACAACTTTTGGTTGCTTAATTCACACCAGTTTGCTACAAGTGTGTGGCTACAGGTATAGTTGAACATAAAAGTTCAGGTAAAGGGCAGCCTAGTGTACTAAGCTCCCCCTATGCACGGGTCCGAAGAAGGGCTGGACTACAAGGATCTATTCAGATACAATCATTAATAGAGTATAACAAACTTAGCTACTGCTACCAAAACAAATTTTCATGAGTCCTTCCTTTTATTGAAAGAACAAGTTACTTTTTCTCTATAGACCATCCAAAAGGAACGCAGATACAATCGAACCTCTCTATAACGATGTTGCAATGTTGTTATAGAGAACATATAATATACCATGAAAAGGCAGTTTCAAAGAAAACAAAACCGTTATAGTGAAACTTGTGTCTGAATCAATGTGCTCAACTAATTAGACATGCTATTTCCTCAACTGAATCTGGAGCAAAGCCCATTTACAATCATATGTACAGCGTATCACGAACAAATTATTCTAATGGTTGTAACTTGAAAGCCAAAATTGTGTTCAACAATAAGATAGTTATCCATATGGAGATTCATTTCCTACCAAATTTCTGCTTCCAAATTTGTGTAGAGAATTAGGACAAGCTGAAAACGTACCGAGTTCAAAGGTCAAATTGTTTATCTCAAGCTAGAAGTGGACTGACTCAGATAAATTTCTGATGTAGCCACAAAATCATGTTGCATCTTCACCAACAGAGCCGGCCTTTACATTCATCGGTAGGGTAGGTTTCTTGTTGGATGTGCAAATTTATCTGGTCATTTCTTGAGACTAGTCAATTGCTTGATACACGAGGATTGGCATCGATCGAGTGTCGGGGTGGTGGCAGCATCATGTTGGCTAAAACAGCACCAAAGCTGATCCCATCAGTTGAATGGGAATCAACTGATGGGATATGATCAAGGAATTAGGCGCAGAATAGTCATTGCCAAATGAAACGGCCAGGACTGGTAGCTGCTTGGGGATAAAAGTTAGCATCCATGCGAAGTTCCATATGAGGAATTTGTCCGTCTTCCACAAGCAATCAGCATAATCTTGATAGTCTCTTCCGTTTTTGCTTCTTTTTAGCAGCAGAACTACTTGAATTATTGTTGGTGCTGGAGGGGAGAAGAGCAAGAGCTGATGGTCTGCCAATAGATGTTCTGCCCTTTTTAGCAACCCATCTCAAAGGCATATTATTTACTATGGTACCAATATCATTAGATTGGTTTAGCTCAACAAGCTTCCGAATTTGATCAAGCATCTGATGCGTCCATGCTGTTGACAAATCCAATGCAATTGAATCATCCACCGGTTTTTTGGACAGACTATCTAGAATCTCATTGAATGATTGAAATGACATAGAAGGTCGATAAGATTGAAGATTCCCACATATCATATTGACTTTAATAACATGCTTGCACAGATTTCCTTGCATTGACCATTCACAATCACAATGGGCAAATTCCGATCCAGGATTCCAAACTAGTCGTGCTATAGTGCTGTCTTTCTGGCTCAAGACTTTTGCAAAGGAGTTATCCTTGCAATCCAAGGTAACAGCAGCATCAGGAATCTGCAGAGCTCTATGCCAAGAAGTGGTGGCAATATACTCTGCCTTCACATTTTGAAAAGAATCACTCTCGTCTGCATATCGGTCAAGCCAGTAGCTAGAGTGTAACTCAGTTGTCAATTTGTGAACTAACCAATCAACCCTCTGGAGTGCTCCAAGATGTGAATCATCATATAGTCTGACTTTCAGCTTGACATGATATGCTTCTATTGCACCAGATGCCTCCTGGCTCGCAAGAGGTAATGTCTTCATTGTAGTAAGCCACATTTCTGCACTATGAAAAGAGCAATTATTACAGGGTAATACTGGCAAAAGATAGAAAAACATTCTGAACCAAATGCTTTTATATAGTAAGGTGAAATAAACTAAACATACATGTAAGTAATGGAGTGCATATATAGTATTATTATATTGTTTCTATCTTATTTATATGTTTTGTGCACGACAAATTATGTTCTTTTTCTTTCTTTGGACCGTAAAACTTTTCTAGGTAACAAAAGTAGATAACAAACAAAGAGATGATCTAACCAAATTTAGGCACCCATGTGGCTTTGAAATACTGCAAGAAGGCCATTTGATCAACAAAATCTTGAGAAAGTTCTTCCAAAGCAACAAAAGGATCCCTTCCATCCCAAATGCTGTACACTATGTTTCCTAGACGCTTAAAAATCTCTCTTTGATCTTCAATATTACTACATTTCTTGATGATATTTCTCAACCATGATCTACGGATCCGCCAAAGTGAAAACAGAACTGGACATGAAAATATCTCCCTGGAAAGACATTAAGATCATGTAAATTAGTTATAGAACCATATGACTAACCAGATACAGAGAAATGGTAGACTACAAGAATTTTGCCTTATGGGGTCAATTTCTGCTGCAGCATCGTCGATTAGAAAACCGTTGACTTTCCATGTTGGATCAACCGCATGGACACGGTCATGTAGAGCTTTCATCCATTTACTCACATCAGGCTTGGCAATTGTGCGGGTGATGATCCAAGCAACAGGAAGGGCATGCTGTCTTGAATCAAACACAAGAAGTGTGCACAAAGGATACTGCCATTTTACACAGATCAAATTAGAACTGTGGAAGATGTCATCAAGGTTTAAAGGAAAAGATACAATTGCTTCATTACCTTTAGTTTCTTTATACCAAATGTTGAATCAGCTGCTATGAGACTACAATGTCCAAAACGAATCATTTGTCGTAACTGCCATTCAGTTTGGATACCTAAGATGAATGGATCATTTTCTGATGTATCCTGATAAAAGAAAACAGACTTCTTATTGCGCTCGACCCACAATCTTATGCTAGCTTGATCATCCAAATCCAACTCATGAGTAGATCGTTTAATAATCATGCCAAGTTTGTGGACATACTGAGCAGCAAGAGTGTTCACTTTGGCATCAGAACCACAGTACCGTTGAATACCCTCTAAATGCTTTGCTAAAACATTCTCCTCAGGAATGCCAAGATAGATCATAGACATAGTTTGCTGTTGAATCTCATTGCAAATGTAAGGAATATTTTTCGCACCAGGGCCAATAGCATCTCTATCAAGTGGTCCATGGCATACAAAACCAGACTTGTTTACATGACGCCTGTTGTTATATATAAGAAGTGCGAGAGATGGACTAGCATACAACCGCTTCACTATAAAATGACAAGTGCAGCCCCTCATGGACTGGGGTCTAGCGGCACGGTTTCGAGTGTTAAGCCTATATCGTCGACTAGGTAAAATACCACCACCTTCTCCATAATTTTCCGGGCCAAAGGAACACCAATACCTGAAATAACAGCATGACAAGATATGAAGGAGAAACTCGTAAATAATTTTTGCTTTCACGTTCATATTTTACATGAAAAAAGGACATATATTCCACAATACTCTGTAATAAGACTCAACCCTTACAATTGTCATACAGCTACAACTAGGTGTTACTCCTTATTCCCATAATTTTGTCCCGACTAGGCAAACAAGATATCACTAAAGTGGACGTTTATATATTTTTATGTGGTAGAAAGTTAGAAACCTTCTTACAATAGTACATAATATAAACTTTATTCTTTGCCGTTGCAAAATTTAGTTCTAAGATGACTTTGATCTGGTTTGACTTTAGAAAGTCAAATATGGGTAAACAATTTGGGGCAAAGGAATACATATTGGTTGAAATGGTAAGTATTCCAGGGATAATAGTGGTGACCTAGGAATCTTGAATTAATTCTCTTCTTAACCATAAGATTAGTAATGCTTATGAAGCCATAAGCAAGTAAAGAATGAGAGGTGACTCAAACTTGAAGCTATAGAAAGCTTAAATCTGATTCTTCAGGAGGCAAAAAAGGAAGAAAGATAAAAAGATAGTTAAATACTTTATCAAAAAAAAGAAAAAGATAGCTAAATAGATTAATTATATATGTAGTGTGTGTGTGTGTATTGAGAGAGAGAGAGAGAGAGAGGGAGAGAGAGAGAGCCAGAGGGAGATAGCTCAAATCTTTGAAAAAGATGATGAAACAGCTACAGAAATCAAAGGTCTGAACAAGCTTGGAGAAATTTACAGTTTTGAGTAAGTTGCAGAAGCCATTCCAGTCGTTATGTATTTTTACTAATTAAAACATACACTGGATGCTGACAGAGAAAGAAACATATATACTCAACAAACTTCAGGAAAATAAATTTATACTTGAGGAGATTCTAGAAGCATCCGTCAATGATAAAGCCAGCTTGTTACGAATAATATACACAAGGACAAATTCCTATAGAGAAGGCATTGATTAAGCAAGTGATGGGAGGCACAACTGGGCTAATGCAGCTCCTTTTCTAGCTCCTTAGAAGTCGTGAAATTTCTTATTTACTAAGGCCTTCCGAGCAGAATATGTTTTTCTTTTGTTTTTTTAATCAAGAAGCCTACGGACTAGATAACGAATTTATATTTTGGTGTAGAAGATATGACTCAGTCCTCAAAAACTTTTTGGATTTCGTAGCTGAGGCAGGGGTAGTTCTTTGGTAATCTCTTTTTTGTACTTTTTCGATTTTATACTCTAGTAATAGAGTACTTTGTACCACTTGTCGGTACTGGATTCCAACTAGATTCAGAAAATTGACAAATTTTGAGTTATCTTTGACTAGTTGCACATCCAAACTTCAAGTCCAACAACTTCTAAATGCATGAAAGACTGATACAGGATTATGATGTGACCTTCAAAACAATGACATGATATTGAGAAAATACCAACATATGTCGGATATAAAACTTTGTTATATAAAGTAAATTTTAAGAAGCTTAAACTTACTAATACAACACAAATGTTACTGAGGAAGACTAAGTATTGCTTCACCCTCCATCATTAAAATTAGGCAAAATCCTCATAGTTAGCCCTTTAAATTTATTTTTTGTTTTGTCCAAAAACAGGAAGTTTCACTTCCTTGATTCTTGCTGTGTCCCCCCACAACCCACCCTCCCACCTCCCACTCCACCCCCAAGAGTTAAACATTTACAGACAATCCTCTACATTCAGATTTATTTGCCCAGAATATGCATTCCTAAGTTGATCCATCAAAAGATCAGGCAATAAAAACTTCAAACAAGTACAACAAAAAAAGAGGTCAGCATGACCACATTATTCATTTCAAGGGGAAAAAAAGAAGGTAAGAAGATATCAAATGATTTATCCTGAAATGGTTGAAGCACTTACAGCCTGTACTCCAAATATTCATCATGCTTATACTCCTTTAAACTGCCTTTGCTTCTTTTCCTTCCCCTCTCTATGTGAAACCTTGTTGGGAATTCCACATTACAACACTCTCCAATGATAAAAGCATCAACTCGATCATAATGAATAAGGGCAACATCATCATGACGTTCTTCATTTCCGAATTTGGTCCAACTCAAATTAGATGCTGAGAAGTCTTCTCCAGGCGGATCTTGCACGGTGAGATCAAGAATGGACTCAACTATCTCCATCTTCTAAAATATGCTGAATAATCAGTAAGGCATGTTAGTAAGGCTGACAAACAAGCAACAGACAATCAACTTCAAGAAGGAAGTCAATACAACAACAAGTGGAACAAGAGTATTTACATACAGCAAAATCTTATTTGAGCTCCACCCAGGCACAAAAGGTTTCAAAAATAAAAAGGGGAACTGAAAGAACACGAAACTGAAATAGAAAATATTCAAGGCAATATTTGGTTTTAGCATACTAGTGAAACCAGAGAAAATTAAAACTCACAACAGCAAAATATCCATCAACGAGTCAAAATTACATACCAACCCCAAAAATTAGTAAAAGCCAACTACATGAATTGAAGACTCTCCATTCCATTTTTTATTCTGTATTTAAAAGGATTCATTATACTTGCACTATTTTTTACGTCAAACACCTATTGCAACATCTCGGAACAGACTATATTTAGCAAAATTAATTCATATTGACAGAGTTCAGAGCGTAAAGCAATATTTCCAGTTTACAACCAAAAAGAAGAAAAAAGAAATCTTAATCCTTGCTCCACCAAGGCACCAAAAAAGAAGAAAAAAGAAACAGAAAAAACAAGGAACTGACCCAAAAAATGTAAGGGCAACATTAGGAACAATTTTTAGTATACAGACGATAACAGAGCAAATTAAAAATCACGGCAACAACGACGCCAATCAACCAATGAACTACAATCAAACCCCAAACTCCAAAAATTAATTAAAATCAGCTACACAAAGCCTTCTGTACCCATTCCATTTTATTTACTATTCAAAAGGATTCACTATGCTTGCATTAATTTTTAGTGCTGAACATCTACTGCAACATCTCGGGACCAACTCTATTTTGCAAAACTACCTAACATGGGCATAGTTCAGAACAAAAAAAATAATGTTCCAACAAACCAATATTTACATAAAACAGAAACAAGGGTATTTACATACAGCAGAAAACTCACAAAAAGAAATATATTCGAGCTCCGCCCACACACCAAATTAATAATTAGAAAATAACAGCAAGAGCAAGAAATTGACACAAAGTGTTCAGAGCAGCATTAGGAACATTTCGTTTTAGCATACAGGCAGTGATGGCGCCAAGATTGTCACTAAGGCGATTTTCAACATATGAACAAGTAAACACACGATAAGCCAAAGGAGGATCACCATCTACTATGCATACAAAAGAAACAATTTTAAGTATATATAAACAGTATAATTTTAACAAATAAATCAACCACTAAACTACAATTAAACCTCAACCCCCCACCCCACCCCCCAAATTAGTTAAAAATCAGCTATATGAAACCACCAAGCTCACTCCACTTTAATTAGTATATTCAAAAGGGTTCATATTACTTACACTAATTTTTACGCTGACCATCTAATTCAACATCTTGGGGCCGACCCTTTTAGCAAAACTAACAAACATAGCCAGAGTTCAGAACAAAAAACACAACAAAACAGTGATATTTACATTAAAGAACCAAAAAAGATTGCATTTTTACTGACCCCAGAAGACAAAAATCTTGTTCTTGTGCAGATGTAAATAAAGATTATGAGAGTATAAAAGATGATTTTTTATTTTTTTTTAGCGTGGGGAAGGATTTTATAGGGATGAATAAGAAGCAGCAGCGGCAGCAGTAATGTGGAGAAGGAGGTTTTGCTTATTCTTCATTCTTTTTCCTTTTTTTTTTTTTCTTCATTTTTTGGGTTTTTTTTTTACCTTTTAAGGGGGTAAATTATGAAAATAAGATTCACCAAAATTTTTAAATTTGAAAGGATTAATGACTTAATTATTAATTTTAATCTATTTAATTCAACTTTATTAAAAGTTGGGCTGATTTATAGATTTATGAGAAATGTTATTAAAATATTTTAGAAATTATTTTTTGATTTTGGTGTTTTATATATAATGATAATAAATAAAGAAAATTTTATTAGATAATTAAGCAAATTATAAGAATATTTTTTTTTTAAGAAAAACTTAGGGTGTGTTTAGTACGATGGAATTAGAAATAGTTTTACAATTTTTCATATTTGATTGGCTTAAATACTTTAAAAAATATTTTTTAAATAGACTTATTTTCCTCAAACAAGAAAAAAAGACTTCCTTGCATAAAATATTAGTATATGAAATAAGAAAAATATTTGTCAAAATTCTCTTTCAACTTCACTATCTGATCTCAACCTCGATTCAGGAACCAATTCTCGACCCTAATAGGTTTTTGAGTTCATGATGGATAGGACTCGAGCACGCTGTTATAGTATCATTTCTTTTACTAGCCAAACACACCCTTAGTAAACACTGTGCTATAGTGAGTACAAGATTGACGTTGGAGGTAGGTCGTCTTGAACTTTTGATTTTGACTATATTCGAATGAAGTAAAGTTTAGTTTAAATATCTAAATGAAATATCCTGACAAGTTCAAAAGTCTGACGATGCATTAAGTCTTAATTGACTTCAAATTTTGTGAGATTGAAGTTGAGAATAGTTTTATTAGGCTTGAATTTTGAAACTAGTCCATCAGCATTGCTGCATATGAGCCAACATTCATCTCATACAAAGGGAGTCTTTTTGATCACTAAAAGGACATGAAATGAAAAGTTTAAAGATTGACTAAAATTTGCAAATAAAACTGGCTTCTCCAATGTAGCATTTGGAACAGCTTCTTCTAACAGCAAGAGATCATGTCTGAAACTGTTTATCAGTTTACTTGTCACCATTTTCTTCAGCCACTCCTGCTAAAGCTCGCTGCAGATATTTAACACGAAAAAAGATAAACGAATATTATTGAGTTTACAGGTGATCATTAGTTAACGTTAGTTGCTTCGACTTAATTAGCTTCTTACCTGAAGGCAAGACACTGCATAGTGCACATCACTTTCTGAAATCTGGTGGTGTATAACAAATCTGATTCTGCAATAGGAATTGGCAACATTTCTAAGTCTCGGAAGGTCTTGGCTTTGATATAACGAATGCAGGTCTATTACAATCTGGAGGATACCAATATTTGGAGGTCTCGTTGTTTCCATAACTAAGTCGACTAAAGGAGAATAGACAACCAAATCTTTCAAAACATATCAAAACTATTGTATAGTTGTTGATCTTCTATCTTACAAACAAAATGCAAGTTTGAGCACTCCTAGCAGATTTTGAATTGAAAAACTAGGTAAGGCTCAATAAGTGCCTAACATTATTGGTATCGTGTACTAGAAATGCTAACAATCTCAATTATATGTTGCACGGAATCTTCAAAAAAGTCAGCGGAGGCATGTCAGATCTTCCAAAAGTAGTGTTTGTTTTGATATCATTTTTGAAACATCAATTATACAGAACATTGTCATCAAGAAAAGAAAAGACAGGGTGTCACATGTATCAGTGTCTTGTGCAACTATGGATGTGATAATCCAAGTGTTTGTACCTCTTGAACATGTATGTTATGTAATTTCTCAGTAGTTGAAATCTAAACGAGCTTAGCATGCGTAAACAATCAAGGATAATATGTAGATGTGCTTAGATAGAGATTTGAGGAACAAAAAGACAAGCGCACCTCAGTGGGCCTTCTGGTAATAGAAGTAAACCATATTTTTCCAAAGTCTTGATCAACTCTGTTTCACTGATCTTTGACCCCTTCAGTATATCGCAATATACCTAAAGATAAGAAAAGGAATCGTAAGGAGCTGAATTTTTTTTTTTACATTTGCAATGCAATATAGGGTCTCTCTCTGTGGACTACTAGAGGAAAGAAATCCCTTCCCGGAAGCCATTTTTTCCTTCTTGCAATTTATACTCAGCTTTAGGGAGGTTGATTTTCGAATGTTAAATAGTTAATGGAATATGGTAACTAGCTCATGAGAAGTTCTGTATCACTGGATTCATCTATTCTTTAGAGAATTAAGTCTGAACCCCGTCGGGCCACAAGCAAGGTGAGGTAGTTGTCGAGAGGGGGTTAGCCAAGCTGGCTTTTTAATCGATGTCAGAGCAATAATTTTTCAAGGGCAGCTCGGTGCACTAAAGCATCTGCTGTGCACGGGGTCCACAGAAGGGCCGGACCACAAGCCTCACCCTGCATTTTTGCAAGAGCCTTGTTTCCACGGCTTAAACCAACCTCTTGTAGAAATGGGGGGTTCAGTAAGAATCTTGTTAATTGCTCATCTGACTGAATTGTACGTATTTCCGGAAACACATATCAGCTGTTAAAACTTAAAAGCAAGAATCATCTTTTAAACAAAAGAAAACTAAGCATCGTTTCTGATGAGTCAACTTACAATGTTAGTCTCTACAGTAGCAACATCAACTTTCAGTCCTTTGATTTTGTTAAGCTCCGCTGAGAAGTAAACAGTATCGTTAGACAGATGAATAAAGTTGGCTAATATAACTCTTATCAAATGGAGAAAATATTACCAGCCAAAATCTTAGCCCTTCTGTGATCTTCTTCCAGCTTAACAAGATTCTCTTGTAAAGCGGTAAAAGCAGCAGCACAAAGGACACCAACCTGCCTCATTCCACCACCTAGAGTCTTCCTCAGGATTTTGGCCTAGAAAACGAAGGACACAATGAGCTATATTCCAGGAACAAATAATTTTTTTATCTAAAAGCACACGTACCCTGGCAATGAAGCTCTTTGAACCAACAACCACAGATCCAACTGGAGCACCAAGACCTTTTGATAAGCATATCTGCACAGACTCTTAAATGAGCAGAAATTCGGGAAAAATAACAAACTTCTCATACATTACAACCTTAAGGCATAGAAATATCTCTTTGTTTCTTCTTTAGGACACCATGTTATAAATAAAATGTATTTGTTCGTTACTCAATAATTGGATCAGAAACAACTAAAGACAGAAAGGTCATCTAGATTTTTGGCGATAATATCACTTACCGAAACTGAATCAGCAGCCTGTACAAGCCTATGAACAGGCACTCCAAGTGCCTAAATGACATTAAGTCAGTTAATCAGAATGAACATGAAAGAAAGAAGGCATCCAAAAAAGACAAACAACAACTCTAAAATTTAGACTCCTCTAAAACTCAAAAATTGATGAAGTCATATGTCCATAGAAAAGAATGATGATTATTAAATCTGTCAAAAGTCAAATCAGGCACTTAAACTATTCTGCATATGTATGCTTCTAGAATAAAAATGTGCACCTAGCTATGTTGCACATTCATCATTTATTTGAATCCAATATTTATAATTTTACCACTCACAATCATTTGTAGTTGCTTGGTAGAGAAGGATTGAACTACCTGTAGTTCAACATCCAAGTGAAACAAGCTAATCCTTTTAAATCAGCAGACCGATAAAATACATAATTTTTCTTTTTAAATTCAATAGCCATCCTTGAGAAGACTTATTCTATGTCTAATTGAGGAAATTAAGTTTCACTCTGTTGTAACCTATCTGAAAATTCCATCAATATGATCAGTTGATTCCAACAACATGGTACTCCAATTCTTTAGAATTTCTATTCTATATCCTAGTTCAAATTTAGCACTATAATTATCTTTCAAATCCCATGAGATCTCAATTCACAAAAGTGCTACTTGTTTCCGATAACATTGAACTATATTAGGATATTCTTTATAGAAACTATAGAAAATCACTCATTTTTTAAGATCCATCCGACTGAGGTTAGAATTATTGACTGACTCCAGACAAAAGGTTGTTTCCTAACAAGCAAAAGAAAAAAGTGTACTCACAACTGATGCATTGAATATGCGAGCTCCATCAATGTGAAGCTTCAGACCATACTTTTTTGCTAGTTCTCCGACTTTGTCTGTGTATTCCGCAGAAAGGCATCTGCCTCCAGAGCTGCAGTCATGGAATGTCGTAGATTAAGAACTTGCATTATAAAGAGAGACAATAATCAAACTGACTAAAGCAATGTGAAGAAAAAAAATACATATAGATTTAAGTCATGTTTAAAATCAAAATTTTGCTAGGAGTCTTTTAATCTTGCTAGAGATTTATGCCAATTGAAATGTAGAGGACTTCTAATGGTAGAGGCACTCGTTCTTTTATAATATTGGACTGATATGGGCTTAAACAAAGTGACATGATCGGTGAAGATTTATATAACCGATCTCAACTTTCTCGGAAGTGAAGCATAGCTGTTTCTGGATGGTCCACGATATACAAGATATATACAGCTCTAAAAAAACTAGCACAAATACAATAGCATTACCAGATAACACACCAATTTGAGGGTTGCCGTAAAAAAAGTTAATGGTGAGAGAATATTCTTACTGAGCATGTGAATTCTCCAAGCAGATCAGCCTAGTGGTTGGGTAACATATTTCAAAGCTAGGATCTCGAATCGCAGCTTCAATCAGATCAAGATCCATTGTACCATCTTCATTGTTCTTCACTGTCCTTGGATGAACACCTCCAATGGTGGAAATGCCTCCATTTTCATAAATATGGATATGGGAATAATCACCCAGAATAATCTCACTGCCCCTAATTTGGCAATGAGTCAGCACACTGATAAGGTTGCCCATAGTGCCTGAAGGAACAAATAATCCTGCTTCCTTGCCCGTTATTCTGGCCATCTCTGCTTCAAGACGTTGGGCTGTTGGATCATAACCCAAGACATCATCATCCACTTCAGCATTGGCCATTGCGTTCCGCATGGCTTCAGTTGGTTTAGTGACTGTGTCTGAGCGAAGATCCACAGTTCTTACCACCATCTTCACTGAACTAGAAAACAGAAACACAGCAATATGTCCCATATAAGTAAATAATTTCATTCTTGACGGACCATCAACACCCAACAAAAAAGATTCTTAGCTGGAATTTCAGGAAGTGTCTAGGAAACAGACCTATAGACTCACAAACAACATGGGTGGATGAAGTACGGTCACCAGTTAACAAAGAGAGATAGTTTATCACTCACCATGCAATAAGTAAACCTGTCTCAAGAAGAAATTTGAAAACAAATAAATGGTAAAGGAATTAGTGGCAGAGCCACCCTTGTCCGAGGAGTGACACTAGACACCCCTTTGCTGGAAAATTAGGTTGAATGCCCTTGGCTTCTTCGCGTGTTTACTCCTATTTTAACTCCCTTTAATGAAAATTCCGGCTTTGCCAAGGAAAGGAATACTCTAATTTACAAACAACTGTCACTAAATCTCAATCCCAAACTAATAGTCAGCTAAAATCATCTACAAACTAGATAAACCAGAAAAGCTCATTCTATCTTTAATAGTGTGGAAGCACACCCCTAATATTCTTCAAATTCCCACAAAAAGGGAAAAAGAAATTGCTTAGGTAACAAAATAAATAAGCCATGTTGGTGTGAATAACCTTCTCTAAAATTAGCAAGATAAAACTAAGTTCCATTCTATTTACATATAAAAAAAGATAAATGATGTAAACAGTTAGGTCACACAAACAATATGAGCATTTAACTCAGATCCTAAAGTTAAAGAATAGAGAGCCCAAAATCTTGATAACCTCAATCTTATTACACTATTCTGGGACATTAAATATTACTACTCACTCCATCCTGAAATAAGTGCCAATGTTCCCTTTTCGAGGGTCAATATGGCTAATCTTCGAAGCTAAATTGGATTAAATCAACTCAATATAGGATCTATCGGAAATCACCTCTTACCTCCCGAAGCGGGGATAAGGTATGTGTATTTATTTACAGATAATTAGGGACAAGGGAGTAATTTATTTCAAAACCTTTCTGATACTCAAAACATTATACAGAGTAACATTAACATAAATGCTAAAGGAAATAGAAAAATGAAAAAAAGTTCATACTTTGTAAGCTTCTCTTCTCTGTATCTTCAAAACAATAATGCTAAAAGAGACAATTCACTCAAACTGCAAACCAAATTCCACAAGTTAATCACAACAACAACAACAAAAAATCATCAAATCATTCAAAAAAAATAAATTAAATCAACATACAAAGAAGCATTCCCCCTTCAAAGAAAAAAAAAAACCAGAACCACACAAAAGGAACAATTTTTTTTCACTTCTCAACTCAATGGATGTCTATCTTCTAATCCACAAATTTCAAGAATCAAAGAGAAATAGAACTAGTACACATACATACAAACAATTATGAACAAACCCCAGTAATCAAGATTTGGAATTTTGCATAAAAATTCAATCTTTTTCCCAAAAAACCAAACCCCACCACCCCAAAATCACAAAAAGATAAAAACTTTAAAACATACCAACTTTTGGACTGATTACTGTCATACAAAACAAAAAAGACAACAGTGAAATAGAAGTACTGTTACATGAACAGAAACATCATCAAACACCTGTAAGGTCTCAAAAGAGACAGCAGATAAGCACAATTAATTACATGCATGCAATTTTTTTTTATCAAAATTTTGTTACTAAAGAGAAAATGGAAGGGGAAAAAAAGTTCAGATTTTGTTACTAAAAAAAGTTCAGATTTATATGGCAAGTTTATAGCTTTTCCAGTTTTGCTTACGAATTGAATTAGCTGTTCCTCTTTGTTTGTAATTTTTTTTTTCTCTCCACTTATTTAGTATTTATAGTTGCTCAATTTAATTGTCTCTTAGGACTCCTTTTTATAGGAGGGATGATGAATAATTAATTTCGGAATTAATTTTAAGATGAGTTTGTTTTATATTTAAATATTTGATTAGGATAAGATTATAGAAAATTTATTTTGTAATATTATTTTATTCTATATTGAGATTGAAATAATAACTTTTTATAATCTGAATAGAAATTAATAATCATGCAATATTTTTAATTTAAATTTGCATAACAAATTGACACATTTATTTAATTCACGCACTAGTTATGTATACACGATGAATAACAATGCAAGGATTAACCAAAAAATAAGAAATTTAAATAAGTAATACATGAACAAATATATAAGAATGCTTACTTTAATTAAGGGCTTAATTAGATTACCATGACATTTTTTTTTAATCCTCAAAATTTCAACTTGTAATAATACTATAATTCAATTTGATTTTTTTAAAATTATTTTTTTAGTGGAATGTGTTAAACATTGAAGAAGATATGTTTTAAAAACTTTATGATGTTAAACTGAGCTGGAAGATAAAAGAAAGAGCCTACTTCCAATGAATCTGGAATTATCAATTTTGGGTCCACAAAAAAAAAACATAATTTGAAAAAGGGATAAATTTAATAAATAGTGTTATTTACATCTAAATTTATGAAAAAAAAGTTAAATTTTACTTGGTTATAAAACACACCTATATTGGATTTATGCGCGTGTAATATCTCATCTTAACTGAAATTGTTAGTCGTTTAAGTAAGTGATATTGTAGTTTCAGAGTAGAATCGAATGTATGTGCGATTAATGTGTGAATATGTATGTATATATATATACGTTTTCAAAGTAGAAATTGAATGTATATGTATGTACGTAGAAACATCATATGTATATGTGATCTGAATTCAATGTATGTGTGTCTTCAAACTCTAATGTTTTGACAGCCAACTAAAACATTAGAGTCACGTATGTAATGACGTGTTTGGTTTTGTATGTGAGGACTTTCTTGTCCACTACAAAAACTGTTTTGTTCAATTTTTATTTTTTGGATTGGTTAATCAAGAAGACTTGGCATATGGTCTATCATTCATGATTCAGAGTTATTTTCGAAACATCGCATTTTAATTTATTTGTCTCATTTTTAATTTGACCTCAAATCACAAAGTTAACATTCTTTCTCTTTTTCTTGTTCGGCTCGATAGTCTTCGATAGAATTGAAGACTATAATCAGGTAGCTATAAAATTGCTGCTAGTAGACGGAAAGGCTATTCCCTCCCTAACTCTAAAGTAACCGCTAAAACTGAATTCACATTTACACAAACAAAAGCATAGAAGCAAGTGCCATACAAGATGTAATAAATAAAGGACCTAACTAATTTCCTAGAAAAATTACAAAGGGTAGGCTAATGCAGTTCATTATTTTGAAAAATACCAGCATAGACAGTTAGCCACAGTTCAAATTTTGACAATTTCGAATTTTCATCCAACCGTGTACAAGACATTCTTGAAATGAAGCAAAACTTGGTTCCAAAAATGTGTTACAAAACAACTAGTGAACAACCAACCACTTTCTTAGTAGAACCTTACAAGTTTTCAGGATCAGGCTCACCATCACCTGCTACTACTTTAGAGTCTTCTGTTTTCGCGACATCTGTGTCACCTGCTGCTACTTTAGAGTCTTCTGTTCTAGTAACAACATCCATGTTACTCTCTTCTACTAGGTTTTGCTGACCCTCCATAGGTACATGGTCACTTATGGCTTCAGCATCCATTGTGGAAACATCACCCATTTTCACCTGTCCCTCAATGTCTTGAGGAGTTTCGTCATGAGAGAGAGAAGCAGAAGTTTCCTCTGCAATGAGGCACTGGCCAGTACCTGAAGGCTCCACATGCACATTATCAGCTTCAACAGAAGCAGAATTTTCCTGTGTGTTAGAGCACTGGCTGGTACCTGAAGGCTCTACATGCACATCAGCTTCTATTGGTACATGAGAGGCAGAAGCAGAGTTTTCCTCTGTATTGGAGCACTGGTCGGTGCCTGAAGGTTCCACATCATCAGCAGATGGTACACTCTCCTTTTCTGCCACTTCTGCCTTAGCCAACTCAAGAGCATGATTTTTTGCTGCAATTTCTTCCTGCATTTGAGCTTGAATTCTATACTCATCCATGAGCTGCTGGATCTTTTGCTTTTCTTCTATTAGGTCACCATACCTTTTCTGTAAAGTACGCTCAAGCTCCTTTTGCTTCTGAACTTCTTCCCACATATTGTTGATCCTGTGGGATGCTGCTAGCTGCTCTTGTTTTTGTAATGCTCGGAAGCATTCAAGCTCTGTTCCTGCTGTGTCCATTTTCTTAAAGGTTGATTCTATCTGTGACCAAAGATTCCCAGCTCGCATCTGCTCATCCACAATGAATAGTTAGCTCGAATTTATAGCTTGCATCTCAACTCTCAACATATAGTCAAAAAAAGAAAAACAAACAAAAAACTAGAGTAGCCAAAAAAAAGATCCAGTGTAAGAACCAGAAACCTGTCTGGTTGCAGAAGTGATATAAAACTATGCCTCATGATAAAACCTCTAAGCAAATAAAGTAAACAGAAAAATTTACAGGAAGCGGCAACTAATTCAGATTAAACAATTGAACCACTAAATTGTACCTGATATCCATTAGTAAGAACTTTGATCTTTTGCTCAAGTTTTGTTGCTTTCTTAGTATCATCATCCATTTTCTTCTTCACATTCTCAAACTCATTCTGCAAAGCAGCCAACTTTTCCATGTTTCCAGCAACACTTGAGAGACCATAAGCATTCCGGGTAGGAAAGTACATGATATCATTCAAAGTTGTTTTGTGTACTTCGACAAATTCATCAAGAGATTCACTCTCATGTCCCATTGCCACACGAAGAAACTGAGCCTCATCCTTGACCAATCCATCAGCCTGCACAAGTGGAGTTAGTTATGCAGTAGCAGCTCAAGATAAAATAATAAAAACTCCAAAAAAACATTACTGTTTGCACACGTATTTTGTAATGAAAAGGGCACATCTATTAGCACACAATATAAGGGACAAGGAGTCTATTCACCATTGGCATTTTTTGGTGTCTTTAAGTTTTAACAAAAGACTCGAATATCCAGTTTCAGTTAATTGGTCCTCATAACAACAAATACTAAAAACAAAGCTGGGACACCACGTATCATGTCATGAGTGCAGCAGGGTCTAACAAGTTATGCATGTAAGCTAGCTTGTGTTGTGCGGAGTCAAGTATAACATATATATATATACTAATATCTATACTACATACAGTATATAATTTCAAATATAGTATTTGATGACCCTGTTGAACCTATTTTAACCTTCAATATTTGCAGCCATAGTTTAGGATTTATCAGCAATTGTAGGAATGGTTTCAGAAATCCTTATACAAAAAGGTTATATGATAGTGTTAAAAAAGTACTTTCTAAATGTTTTATATGGAATTTAGACAACTCTGTCTTTTCTAGTATTAATGTGACACTAATTCTCAAGTCTTACGTATATTTGAAACTCTTCCGCTCAAAAGTAAAAAGTTAACTTGGGATTTGGCACACTCATTTTTATACATAAATGCTTCAAAGCAGCTACGGAAAAATAAATCGACAAGAGGGGCAGAGGAAACCATTTTTTTCTTTCTGCAACATGAACATACCTCTTTTAATTCATCTTCCTCAAAATCCTCAATAGCAGTTTCAGCAACCATTTTACGCTTGACTCCCTTTTTCTTCTCCTTCTCTGGCTTTCCATCTAGAGGGTACTTGGTATTATCATGTTCTAGCAAGGACACAAGTTCCTTTCTAATCATTTCATCAGCCTGCTCAATTAATGTAGGAGGAACAAAGGAGCTCTTGTCTTCATCAGCTCTCATTAAGGAACTTTTTATTAGTTCTAGAGAAGCAATGGGGGGTCTAGGGAGCTCCCTTTGCAATACTTTTGACCTTTTCCGGAGTAAAGCTTGTCGCCTTGCTTCTTCTTCAGCCTTTTCCCTAGCAATCCTATCAGACATGTCTTCTTCAATCTTCTCTTCTGGTTCTTCATTTTCTTCAGGAGGCTGTTGGATGACTATCTGGTACTCATTCTTGGGTTGAGGAAGGCTTCTCAAACCAGAAAGCAATTCATTTTTTGAATTAAATTGGCCCACTTTAGCATTATTGTGCATATCCATTTCTTCATTAATGTGTAGCTCATCCCTCATAGGAGTGCCTCTAGGTGTAATCCCATAAGAATCTCTCGAAGGTGTCATGCCAATTCTAGGAGTAAAGCTAGTGGCTCCGGGAGTCGCTGAAGGAGTTAAAAGTGGGTTTGGAGTTTGAACCTCCCTTTTCTTAGGAGTGACACCCGAGAAATCTGAGGGGTGCAACAAAGGATTATCTCCTCCAAGTAATGGTGTCTGAGATTGAGTCAATCTTCGTTGATTTTCTGCTTCCATCATAATGGCGTCTTGCTTAGATGAAGGGGTTCTTTGAGGTGTTCTCATAGGAGTCATTGCATGCTGTGGTGTCTGGGCATAATTTGCAAGAAGAGCACGCGTTGCAGCATTCCCTTCGGACAGTTCATCGCCCCCCATTAGATCACTGGCAATACCTATCTTTGCTATGGCCTCCAATTCATGGTCTGGAATCTGTGGTGCAGGAAGATTCAGTTTCGATCTCTTCCTCACTGCTTCCGGATCATTAAGTTTGTTCGCATGCAATATGGATGTAGGGGCATCCTGCCTTTCTGCAATTTTATTCCTCGCAATATC
>JBCEWC010001891.1:0-37647 GCA_038996855.1 Solanum aculeatissimum | reverse complement strand
ACATTGGCCCAAGGAGTTCATTTAAACTCTCTTTGACGAAAAATATATTATTTATACATATTTAAAATGATATTTTTATATATATATAATAGATGTTGAACACTCTTTGGCTTGTTGTGTATTTATATTTTATGTTTTGAACTACTCAGTAAAAATTTTGATTCCGTTGTTATTAAGCAAAGAGAGCACCCACAACTTTAAAACCTTGGATCCGCCACTGCCCAACATAACTTGTATCCATACCAAATAACCCTTTAGTACTGGGATATGTTATCCCTCCATGAAGATGTAATAGAAATTTCAGGATAACTTATCTTAGAATAAAGTATATAAAATAATAAAAATATCCTCCTTAAACTCTCTTTTATACACGACTTTTATATTCATGTGTATTAACATAATTTTTAACAACGTTTATAATTATATTGATAACCTTAATTAATCGTTGTTTTTATGATAATATATTTTTCTATTAAAAACCTCTAGTTTATAAATACAATTTCTGTTTATGAATATATTATAAGTTGAATTTATTTGTCTAATACTTATATTTATTTATATTTTGATTTTTCTTAAAATGTTCACTCCACTACTAAATTATATATTATTAATTAAATAGTTTATCACTCATTTAAAAATTATACTTTATATATCTATTAAAATGTAGATAATTTTGATAGTAAAATTTCTTTTACTTTAATAAATTTAAATGGACATTTTATTTTAAGTTAAATACGATGAAAGTTTTTAACTTTTAAACTAAATAAGATGAAAGTTTTATTTTGTAAGTTAAATAAGATGGACATTTTATTTAAAGCTAAGTAAGATGCAAGTTTTATTTTTAAGTTAAATAAGATAAAAGTTTTATTTTAAATACACACGGCACAATCATGAAAATGCATATACAAAAATATTTAAGTTAATTAAGATGAAAATTTTATTTCTTAGAATAAGTAACTAAAGCTTGCAAAGAAAACGAAAAAAAACTAAATAAGGTGACGGGTATTTTTGTAAACAAACAACTTATCCTTAAAAATTATGCAATGAATATAATTTTGAATATGACAAATCAAATAAACAATAAAAGCTACTCTCAACATAATTAATCCCGACATAAACTATCTCAACATAACTAATCTCAGTATAACTTGTATTCAAACCAAACGACCCCTTAATGTTTAACTAATACAAATAATTTATTTATTTTTTATCAAGGTAAAATGTATATTTTAAATATGAGAGAATGTAGTATACACACCATCAAGAGAGTGTAATAAAAAAGAGAGGTTTGTTTCTCTAACTAATAAGTGATATTTTAGGTACTTATACTTTCAATAGTTTATATATAAAATAAAGAAATAATTTAAGGATAACTTTTTTATGGAAAATTAAAAAAGAGATAAGTGTTAAAAATACATTAGAAGTTTGAACTATATTCTTGTTTTGAGTTTCATACCTAAACTTTTGAGAATGTGAGTTTCATACCTAAATAATCACTTTTTAAATTGAGAAATACACTTTTCTCTTTTATTACACTCTCATCATGGTATGTATACTACATTCTCTTTTTAAATTTAAAGATCTTGACACATCATACTTCACATGAACAAAATATTCAACCTTAACAAAAATTAAATAAATTATTAGTTTTTGTTAAAGTTAAATGTTAAAGTATTACTATCCTAAAAAATATTATAAAATAAAATATAAAATATTTTTCGTACCCCACTCCACCACATCCTCTCACCATAACCCTCCCCTATTCTCCCCCCCCCCTCCATATTTTTAGTTTTTCTAAACTATAAAAGCTTTTAAAGAAACATCTTGCTTCATCTCCCCCCACCCCCTTCAAATAATAATTTAGATATTATTTTATTTCATTAAAAAAAATAATTCCATCTCACCCACCTAATTCTCAATTTTCAATATATATATATAACAAAATAGAGCAATTGAATTCTTGAAATTACTTATAAGAAATAAAAATAAAAAATAAAAAAATTCATAACGTTTTGAAGAAATAATTGGACCATGTACATTTAATCTATAGTTTTTACTTTTTCATTATATGACAATTAGAATTTTCTAAAACTTGGATTGATTTTTTCGAAAATACCATACACACTTTGCATAATGTAATAATTACTTTAAGCTTTCTTTTTAATTAATTTTATAAAAATGTTCTTAATTTGCCATGACCCATTAGGTCATTTTGAGAATGAGTCTACATATTTTCATAAAAGACCCTTTTCGTAAATTAAAATGAAAACTTTGAACTATTCGGTAACTATGGTTGTTTAGTTGATGGGTAATTTTAGATAATTAATTTAATTGGTGGACTAAATTATTAATTTATTTAATATCTTGTATCACTTGACCCATAATTATTAAAATAGAATTAGTAAAATTTATCAATTTTAATACTTAATTATTATTTTTATAAATAAAAAAAGGGAAGAAGAAGAAAGAAAAAAAAATAAATTAAAAAAAGAAAGCTTTTAAGATTAAAATAAAAAAAATTATTATTATTATAAAGGGTTGTTGAACGCAGCCCTATGAAAAAGAAGCCAAGAAATAGAAAGCAAAAGAACGGCGCACGACGACGATGCAACGGAGGAAAAAAATGCAAGGAAGAAAAAAAAGGAAAAAAGAAAGAGAAAATTATGATTTTCATCTCTAAGCGTCAACGTAATTGTCCCCGTCCTTTCTATTAAACTTTCATGAGATTATGAATAAAATTTTAGGGCAGAAACGTGTATAGTTTATGTTAAATTATGAAAAGATAGTCTTAGGGTTCTTAAATTAAAATCTTGATTTGGGGATTGAATGACGATCCTTTTTAGCTGAAATTTGGCACATGAGTTTATTGTATTATGGGTAAACATAGTTTGAAAGAAATTTTCATATTTGAATTCGAGGGCTCGGGGTGACTTTTTGACCCAATTATTTTAGTGGAAAATAAATATAGTAATATGGGTGTCATTGGATTCGTATTCTTATATAGATTATGTATTTGAACAAATTTTGATCATCCGAAAGCATTATGAAAGGTTCAAGTTTTGAAGTGATTGTTTGATTAATTGAGGCAAGTGGACTTTCAAAACTTTGTAATTCTCGTAAAATTCCTAAATTTTCCTTTCTTCTATGTGTGATGCATGAAATATCTGTGATATTATAAAAATAGGGTGATTAATATAAATGTGAGTTGGTGTGGTGTTGTGAAACCTGAATTAAAAATGTGGTTAAGTGATGAGAATTCTAGATTGAGATATATTGTTTTGGTTGGTGATTATGAGTGGATTTGTTTGTGAAATTCATCTCATGTTCATTCATTATGTGTCACACATACTTGTATTAGTTCTATATATTCATATGAGTAAGATAGTGAAAATTGAGGTCGAGGTCTTTACTGGTTGAGATGTGATGTCGAGGTCATTGTCGACGAGATTGTGATACTGAGATCTTTGATAGTGATATTGCGATGTCGAGGTCATTGTTGGCGATATTGTGCTAGTGATATTGTGATGTTGAGGTCATTGCCGGTAATTATTGCATAAGCATTGCATCTCATCCTTCCATATTCTCGTGTGGCATAATGTTATTCCTGTGATTGACTGTGTTATCACTTGTGAGTTGTGGCTTGTGATTTCGAATTGTAATATTGTGAAAACTATCTTTATTGCGTATTATGCATTGCTAGGTTGGGCTAATTTTCTATGCAGGTTATAGTTGTGGAGGTCGTTTGGAATCAAAGGAGTTTGTGTATTCTATTAAACTTGCTTTGTTTTGTTAGTTGACTTGTTGGGTACCGTGTGGTTGGTACTCACCCCTTGCTTCTACATTTTTGTAGGTTATGCGCTAGGATCTTTGTGATACTCTCTCTTCTTTTTTTATTCGAGGCTTTTTGTGAAGCTAAGTGAGGTAGTTATTTGTCATCTCAGCGAGCCTCATCCTCTTATTTATGATCTTGTTCTACTTTAAAGACAACATCATTTGATACTTGTATTTTTCTTTCAAATCTATTGTAATAGATTAGAGGCTTGTGCACGTGACAATCAGGTTTTGGGAGATTTTAATTAAGTTGACTTATTATCCGCAGTTAAACTCTTTATTTTACTATCCTTCTGCACTTTATCATTATAATTGGATTTAGGCTGACTTGTCTTGGTGGGATGAGACGAGTATCATCACGTCCATTTCGGGGTCGTGATAAATGGTATCAGAGCCCCAGATTCATAGGTATCACATGTGTACAAGCCGAGTCTAGTAGAGTCTCGAGGATTATACTTATCTTTAAGAGGTTATGAAGACTATTAAGAAACTTTCTTTTGTTTATTCTTTCTCCATTGTGCATTAATGATTCGGTGTGATCCTTATCGCCTTATTTTATTCCCTCTCACTTATAGAGATGATTCGTGCTTGATTTTTTTATATGAGTAGTTAGTGGGTGTATATGTCTTGAATGTTAGATCTGGTACTAAAGTGATATACTTATAAAAAAAATTAAAATGTTTGACGATTAGAAAAGATTGAGTAAGGTGATAACTCGATGATGCCCTTTGAGGATATTGAATGGTAAGGTCAAACAATGAATTGAGGAATTTCATGAATGTGTTATCCTTTTTGGATTAGTTATCCAGCAACACAAACAATATTGATGTAGTATATATGTTATCGGAAGTGGTTCGACAATTAAATGTGGAATGTTAAAGAGATAGCTAGATAATGAATTATGTAAATCTGCAAAACTACTATTACTAAAGTGTCATAAGATGTATGGATTACTTAGATAATTATAAGAATGAGTTTTTACCAATGGAGGTCAGAATTCGTATTATGGTTTCATAGATTCAGTGCATAAGAGAGAGGATCATGATACAACTATCACAACGATACCGATGCTCACTTGGTTAGAGTTATGGAGTGTGTTACTTTTGCTAGCGACTGAATTTATGAGGAAAACAATATGTATCACTTAGGCTAGAGTCATGATGGATCGGATAATATTTTGCAGCTATTTGATGGGTAGAAATGTACAAACTAGTTTGTACTACTTTCTTGATAGGTACGATGAGTTATAGTGGTGGATCTAATGGACTTTCACGATATAGTATTGGTGGTATATGAAAGTGAATATGTCAAAGTGTGAATACTAACTGCTTAAGGGGTTATTAGTGTATCACGGGCTCATTTAATAAGATTTAATAGTGCATTCGTATTTGGAAAATCAACTAGTTTGTTACTCTGGATGCTTGAGTTAAACATTATTTATAAGAAAGATTTTAGTGGCGAATCTTTAGTACAATTAATGCATTTAGGTTGTGAGGTGTATTTGGAAAATTCTGAATGAGGACTATTGATCCCTAATAAGATCCAAGAGAGTGGTGCAATATCAAAATATTAAGTGGATAATATCAAAATGATAAGCTTATGAGTAAGAAAAGTCCCAGTGAGTATACTTGTGCAAAGCCAATTAAGAATTTTAGTAAGAAAATGTATCAAAAATCAAGTTAGTCATTTAAATTTGACCGACATAATAGGTTTAGGTGTCATATCAATGATGAGGTTAACCTTGAGATGATGGCAACGACTATAGAGCATAATGGTGATAAGAGTTTGTGATGGATTATGATCAACATGCAATCATATGATAAGAATTTTTTATTGAATGAATTTAATATGTCAAACACAATTTGCAGGTATCAAAAGTTATGTTTGATACTATTTAATGAGTAACGTGATCATAAGAAAATATGTAGAATGTGTTGAGATACTGCTTCAATAGAATTGAAAGAAGCTAGAGTCATAAATGAATAAATTAGTGAGGTATAGGGGTATTCACGCTGATGATAAAGGTCAAAAATGTATCTTTCGAGGGAGTAGAGAATTGAATTTAAGGCCATGTGGTTTCATTTGTTTTGCTTTAGTTATGATAATAGTGTTATGTATCATTGATTTGGGTTAGAAAACTATTGGGTAATATTTGAGAATTTTTTTTTATATATGTGCGTCTTGAATATGGTGATAAGCTATTTTTGTGATTTTGAGGATGGTAATTAGTACATTGAAAAACAATTTATAAGGGATACGGTAAGGTTGATAAAGAGGTGATCAATAAAAAGTTAAGACACATGAATTAAAGGTTTCAAGTTATGAGCTAATACCAATAGATTAATGAATTGGGGTACAAGTTAAAATAAAGATTCAAGTTTTCATTGTTAGTCAATATTTTTATAGTATATTTGTAAAGATGTGATTTGGTAAGATAAGAAATAATGGATATTAATGAGTATTTAGCATTTCGAAGAACTTCCATGTCGTTTGGACCATAAATTTATTTATTTTTTATGGTTAAAGGACCTAAAAAAGTGCTCCACTTAAAATTTTAACTTAAAGCATGAGGTAAAATGTCATGTACAATTGGTCAGAGAATAAAGTTGATAAGTGAGTTAGTAAAGGAACACGAGTCTAATATGTTGAAGTGTTAGTGAAGGAACAAGAGTCTGATGTATTGAAGAGTTCGGAGTATCCAAAATTTGTGTCATAGGAAGATCCAAGAAAGGTGAAGGAATAAGACCTCCCATGTAGACCCTTGGTTCAGAATTAAAGGTTTTACTAATTTTTGTCATTGAGCTCAGATATGATCATGCAATGTGTACTTGTTGAGCACAGATTTACTAGGATTTTATTAGTGACTTTTACGAAGACTGAGTTTTGATTCGAGTGACAAATAATGATGTTTGAAATATGCTACATTTTTATATTGGTCTAGATTGTTCAATTATGATAGATGACTTATATAGGCGCTATAATATAGATCTATTGTTCTAAATAGATTATTTGATGTGTGATACGCCCAAATTTAAACTCCAAATGAAGAGTAAAGCGGTCGTTGATCAAATATAGAACCCAACAAGAGTTGGGGTCGATCCCACAGGGAATGCGTGAGAATATATCTATCAGCGTTAGTTCTAGGTGTAATACCTATTTCCAAAATAAATGTGTATAATATAAATGGGGGGTTTTATGTTAAAAACTAAATTTCAAGGAGGTTCTAGTAACTAACTAACTAACGGTAACTAATGGAGTTCAGCAATTAATAGCAAAACTAGGATTGCGGTCCCCGTGACACCTATTTCGATATTCAAACTTAGGGATTCTACGATCATGATTGCATACACAGAGTAAAGCAAGCAGTTAACACCTAATTCACCTTCCGGTCCCTCGTAGGTGTATTTCGTTCATCACCTTCTAGTCTCAGAACATCTACCCTTTTTGCCCCTTGCTATAAATCCCAGGATTCTCTCACCTTCTGATCTCGAGCACTTAGCCTAAGTTAACAACCCCAAATTTTGTCATAGGATTCTTTTCCTAATCATTACATCTCTTTCGGGCATGCAATGAATATAGGCCTACCCTAATGCGTTGACTCATTAAGATATAAATTTAATTGAATAATTCCCACGATGTATATGACAATCACTCTCAAATTTTACCCTAAATTTGTTTATCTTAACTAGTTGTCATGGTTCCCACAACCCTAGTTGTGGGTTTAGCCTAGCATAATTGAAGAAATCAAGTTATAACAAGATGAACAAATTATAGATAGAACTTACAATTGAATAAGCAATCAATTCGCGGATTACAATCACGAACAAATAGATAAAAACCCACGAATTTGATGGAAAACCCTCAAAGGTTTTGGTCTCTCTTTTAATTCTCTCTCCAGTCGTTCATAATAATAAAAAATGAACTAAAATGTGTATATATATTAAAGAAAACCTAATCCAAATTAAAATGGAAAAATTGGCTTTAAGCATGGTTGACAAAGACTACACGAACCATGAGGCACTTCACGGTCTGTCACACGGTCCGTGTGATTTACTTGGAAATTTCAGTGTTGCCATTGCTTCCCTTCACGACCACCTTCACGGTCTGTGGGATATCACATGGCCTGTGGTGGGTCCCTTGTGACTCCATTTTGCATGATCCTTTGTATTTTCCACGGTATCCCACGTCAGGCAAATAGTCACCTTCACGGTCTGTGTGCCCTCCCATGGCCCGTTGAGGTACCGTGGGACTTGCCTTGAGTTTTTTGTTGCCTATTGTGATTCTACAAAGTCGAAGTGTTGGCTCATGGTAAGGTTCACGGTCCATCTCATGCCTCACGAACCGTGTACTGCCACTTGGTGTTGCACTTGAACATTTTGTCCACTGCTTCAACGGTCACTATTTCAGATACGTCATCCATACAGCGAGGGGTACACGACCCGTGTACTGCTTCACGGTCTGTGACCCTCTTCGTAGGTTGTGTCTGTGGTGATGCCTAGCTCCAGTCCTCTGAGTGCATCCTAGCAAAGCCCAAGTACGAGGCCACGGATGGACCCACGATCCATGAGAGAGTTCACGAGCTATGAGGTCTTCCGTGAAGCCTCACTTGGATCAATTTATGCTTTCCTTCATTCTGTGGCTCCTTCCCTCATCTGGACGACAGGTCTTACGGACCGTGTAAGGCCACATGGCCCATAAGGGTGCTCGTGTGAGCCTTGCTCAGTTCAGTTTCCTCTTTTTAAGCCTCATTTTTACCCAAACCCATGCCTCAGCCTCATTTCTGAAAAATACCACTAAACAAAGCATTAAACCCACAATTGTTCTTCAGAACTCACAAAAACTCCAAGTTACAAGTGTTATTGGAGTCGTATTTTCATGACTCATCAACACCCTCAACTTAGAATTATTGTTTGTCCTCAAGAAATGACCAAAACACACATCACGACACAAAAATACAAGCCTCTAACGGGAATCATACAATAACCCCTAAATCAATCACATACACCCAAAAAGTAAACTCAACATGTACATGCACCCAAATAGACTTACATAGATCCGGTTAAGCATCATATCACATCTAGTTGGTCCACCTAGGCTCAAGAACAAAGAAGATTAATTGATTTGGCAACAAAATAGTGCATGGATAGCGCCCTCACTACAAAGAAGTCTCACCCACTGCATATACATTCAACACATAGACTGGAATGTAGGCACTCGCGCTCACAAAAGATTTTCAATTGACCCACGAGTACAGACCATATGTTTGCTCTTATTTTCACCACTCTAACTCTTGAATAACCTTATTAGGATCACATTAGGACTTTTACAACTTGTAATGTAGGCTCGAGTTAGGGTGTGGTACATTTAGGATCAAAGTGACTAAATTTGCCCCTCCAAGACACTACTTTGGCTTAGCCCTCAACTTTCGGCACCCAAATTCTGATTGTCCCCTACTCTCTCTGCTATTGAGAGTGTTTCTACTTTTTTTCATTCTTTTTCTCTTTTTTTTATTTTTTATTTTTATTTTTATTTTTATTTTTGTTTTTGTGGTTTACTCCTAAGATTTTCCTTTCTTTCCGTCACTTAACTCTTTTCCCTTTTTATTCTTCTGTTTTTCCTCAGTAGCCACCCTCAACTTAGGTTTTTGGCCTAGGCTGAGGTGCACAATATCTTTTTAAAAGGACCAGGGCCAATAAAATCCACCCTTAACTTAGGTATTTGGCCTAGATTGAGGTTCACAGTGTCCTTGGAGAGACCAGGGCCAAAGTAAGGATTCACAAATTGACAAAGGATATGAGTTGGGTGATAACAAAGAAAAGGTTTATTCAGGCTCAACTTTTTGGTTCAAAGGGAACAACTATATTTGATTAGTTTATTTTAGGCTAAGTGAATTTACACAAAAATGGCCTAATATCCTCTCCTAATCAAGTTATTCAATTGTTCTAGTGAGACTAACTGGGAAAGTTCTAATTTACAAGCATGTCGATCGAATTTAGACCAATAGGCTCACACGCACATTGCACATATCCTACACTATTTAGTGTTTAACCAACACAATTATACTTTATCAAAATACCAACTAGAAGATGTTTGTAATGCTCTATAGAGATCTCACAAGTTAGACTGGACACATACAAGCTTTGGGT
Organism: Solanum aculeatissimum; assembly: GCA_038996855.1. Classification (NCBI taxonomy): domain Eukaryota; kingdom Viridiplantae; phylum Streptophyta; class Magnoliopsida; order Solanales; family Solanaceae; genus Solanum; species Solanum aculeatissimum. The sequence continues at coordinate 27,670 of JBCEWC010001891.1, read as the reverse complement.
GGTTTAGTCACACAAATCATGGGTTACTATAGACTCCTATCAAGACTTATACTTATGCAAACAATACAACGTAAACATGTCAGTCCTACTAGATAATCCACCTGATAAAAAAGAAACATGGCAACAAAAACTCTCAGGTGGCAAGAATCCCCCACCTTCACCAAAAAGACAGTGTAATGTCCTCAATGCACAAAAAATAAGAAGTATCAAAACAAAGAGGAAGGACATACCTGAGACGCCCTAAGCGTCGGGCTGATCAGCATCAGAAGGGTGTAACCCCCCAATGGGATCGTCTCCATTAAAGTGTGGGGCCTGGAAAAAAGAACTCCCAAAGGCTCCAGCCACAGCTGCCTCACAAGAAAGCCTCTCCCACTCTGCTTTTTCTGCAGCAGCCCATCTTTGGGCTCTAAGCGCCTTGCGCAATTGCTTCTCCTTCGTCTCTTTTGCATCCGACGATGGGTTATGCCGCTGAGACCTCTTTTTATCTTTCCCTTTATGCCTAGAGGACTTAGATTATGGCACAGTGGCAGCAGTTGGTGTTGGAGTAACACCTCAATAATCTCCCAAAGATGGTGTAGGGGTTGGGGTAGAAAATAAGTTCATCAGCGACTCTATCGGAGGAGGTGGAGGAGGGGCGTTGTAGTGAGCAGTGAGCATGGCTATCTGTTTCTTCATTTTTGCGACTATGTTCATAATATTTTCCGCCTGCAGTCCCTACAAGCTATTGAATCGCTCATTGAAGTACCCCTCCAAGTTGTTCACCTGGTTCTGGAGAACAGCTATTTGGCTCCGAATGTCTGTGCCGATCGATTCCACAGCTTGATTGACATGGGTTTGGACTACCTATGGCATCCTCTCAACAATCTAATCCACTATGGCCTGAGTTTGTCTCTGGTCATTGACCAACCTAGCCAAAAACTCATAAGGGACATAGACATATCCCAGTGCCATAGGTGTCTGTGAACTGCTGCCCTTGGGGTGTTTCGATGCCTCACCCATCGGTGGAACACCCAAGAAGCCTTCAAAGGCCATAGGTTGTTGTGGGGCGGCTTGAAGAAACATGGTTGGGCCACCAGGCCACTGTACTTTGGTCCGGAAAAGAGGATTATTAACATCTTTGATCAAGGTTATGTTGCCCTCTAAAGAAGGAATAATTTTCCAATCCAGATACTTAGTGGTCGAAACACGACCCCACTGGCACAGGGCTCTAATCAAGCAGGGAATTGGAAAGGCAGCCCGGTCACTCAATGCCTTATCTCTCACCTTCGTAGTGATGACTCGATCCACGTAAATAGGATCACAGAAAATTAGGCATGCTACAAGTGATGTCTGCGACAACTGAAGGGTGTTATCATTCAAGGTGTGTCGCAGGCGGGCACGCACCATAGACCACCAAAACTTGGCCAAAAATATGAGGGAGGCCTTTGTAATAGGGATCCGCGGGTTGGTGACTCAAGCAGCATCTGCACCTTATAAAGCTATCTGTTATGCAATCCATCTCACCACATCGATCCAAGACTCAGGATTCGCCATCAGTGCCTCCTCAAAAACTTGGTGGGCTTTAGTCATATATAGTCCGCCCCATGCAGGAACCTATTGATAGTGGCCTCAGAAATGTTCATTTCCATACCCCAAACAGATACATGATCCAGTGGGGCCAATTTTATGGCCATATGTCATCAAATCCATTTGGAGCTGCCCTCCATGGAATTCAGCAGTCAGCTGCATATGAGGAATAAAAATCTTGAATAAGGGTTAGCCCATAAAATCTTGGGTTTTGGGCCATCCACCTGAACTGGTGAAACTTAAATGCAGCTTTAATTTTTGGCACCGCATCCAGCTGGCTTGTCAACACTAGATACTCTGGCAGAACAACCCTCCGCTAAAACCCCCTGGATCCCTTAGTGAGTCCATGAGAAAATATGTCCTTGGCACCAGGGGTGGTCAAACGGCCTCAGAGGAAAATGATGATTAACTTGGTGTTTTCATCATTCGGAGTCCAAGAGACAGCATAATGGATGGATTCATCATCGTTGTATCTTATCTCAACCTCATCGGTCCTAGCATCCTGTTGAGAGCCTTCAAGAGTAGAGATGTGCTCCTTCTCTTCATACTCAAGAGCAGTCTCGTTCTCTTCCTCTTCTGCAAGCGGGACCCCCTCGTCAGGTAGGGGGTCAAGGCTTGGTATGTTGCCCAGGCCCGAGTGGTGCGAGGGGAGTGAGGCGAGATATTTCTTATATAGCATACCTCGGACACCTCAGAAGAACCATCGTTTGAGCCACTACCCGTCCAGTGGCTAGAAGACTCGGTCGGAGAATCATGAAGGTGAGACCCGAGCTCCTCCCTAGGGGGTGCAGATTTGTAACGTGGGGCTATGATACCTGCAGGCAATAGAGAAAAGACACGGTAATCACTTTTGGACCTTATAGGATAACACGCTAACAGGTACTCAGACTTCCCCTACGGTATGAAAAGTGACAATAACCCTTAAGAGTGGCATCACCAGATCTATCATAGGAAAATTATACTAATTTAAAGTACATAAAATGAAATTACACGCTATTGAAACAACTAATGAAAAACATCGTAGAACACGACTGGATAGGCCCCTACATGGACCGTATGACGTGCCAAGGTCGTGAGGTGGAATGTCTGACTAGACTTGGGGATGATGGGAGACTTGCCACCTGGATGGGACCCCTACATGGATCGTGTGGCATGCCACAGGCCGTGCGATGGTCCATATGATATGACTTTGAGGTGATTGGAGACTTGACACCTGGACGGGACCCCAACACGGACCGTGTGAAGTTCCATGGGTTGTGAGGTGGTTCGTATGACATGACTTGAGGTGTTCTGGGAGGGTACCCACTGGACAGGACCTTACACGGACGGTGAGACTACACACGTGTCATGGGAGGCATCGTGAGGGTAGAGATGGATAGTTTTCGCAAATATTCACCCAACGGACCATGACACAATCCTTGTGAGGATACACGGCCCATGAAGGGCACCGTGGGGAATTAACTCAGAAATTTTTTGACATTCACCTTGTAGATCCAATGAATTTTCACATATATCAGGTTTCTTGGACCATTCAACACCTAGATCATGCAAGGCACTTACGATTCCCACAATAAAAGGACTAATACACCCTAATTTCACTTCACGCTCATGGGGAAACCTTCTAGGGGCCAACAATGGTGGATGTTTACTACCAACTCCTTACCCCACTCAATCTACCGTGCCAAGTCACAATTCAAAACCTAGACCTTTAATTTTACACAAGTATAGGCACATGCAACTACAATTACACTCAAAGAAGAAAAAAATAAAATCCACTTACTTGAATGAAAAATGACAGTGTGCTAAGGAATTGAAGGCCCAAACCACGGATTTCTCTACAAATCGTGAGAGAAATCTCTACTTCATAGTGAAAGAGATAGATTTTGGTAGAGTTGAGAGAATATGTGTGAGAGGAATGAGAAGATTATGAAAAATAGGGAATGGGGCATGTGGGGTGTTAAATATAGTTGATTTTGACCAGTCAAAACCAGTCAACTCTACCTCACAAGTAGCTACACGTACCGTGACATGTGACATGGTCTATTTGGATTGTCTTCTGACTCCCCTTGACACTTGTGGCCTCTCACGTTTGACCACACAGCCCGTGTGATGTTACACGGTTTGTTTAGCTTTTCGTGTGATGCCACTTGAAGCCTGTGGCATTAAGTCACCTCTCACGGTCCGTATGGTTACACACGGTCCATTTGGTTATCCGTTTGACGTGACTTGAAGAGTTTCAAGCACTTACCTGGAGGTGCATTTCACGATCATTCTCACGGTCCGTGTGATGACATACGATCCATGTACTGACCAGTGACGCTGACCTTCACCATATTTTCTCACTTTAAGCTCTGACGTGTGTGGTGCTCATCATGGACCTGTTCAAAGACCTCCCCATCACACCTGTGTGTACCTACGACTAAAAAAGCAATGATTGATGACACTCTTCTTTCTTTTTTTTAAGCAAGGGTTGCCTCCCATAAAGCGCTTGATTTAACGTCGCGACACGACGTGGCTCCTTGACTACTCAGAATTTGTCAAGGTGAACTACCTCCACCACGGAGATTTCAGCAGCAGCTCTTAAGTACCTCTTAACCCGTTGACCATTTACCTTGAACCGGTGCCCAGTTTCAGCTTCAAGCTTCAATGCACCGTGGGGGAATAGCTGAACAACTTTGTACGGTCCAGCCCACCAAGACTTGAGCTTTCCTATAAATAGACAAAGCCTAGAGTTGTATAGTAACACTTTATCGCCCACACTAAAATGCACGGTGTGATATGCTTGTTGTGATGATCTTTCATCCTGGCTTTGTATAGTACAGCACTATCATATGCATGCAGGTGAAACTCAACCAACTCATTGAGTTGGTCAAGTCTCAATTTTGTGGCTTCCTCCCAGTTCATGTTCAGCTTCTTCAAGGCCCAGAGTGCTTATGTTCTAGCTCCACTTGCAGATGGAAAACCTTACCAAACACCAATTGGTATGGTGACATACCAATAGGGGTTTTGCATGCTGTTTAGTAGGCCCAGAGTGCATCATCTAACTTCCTAGCCCAATCAGTTCTAGATGCGTTTATAGACATGACCAATATCTCTTTGATCTCCCTGTTTGAAACTTTAACCTGGCCACTAGTCTGTGGATGGAAGGGTGTGGCGACCTTATGTTAGCGGACTCCATACTTGCCTAGTACTGCGTAGAAGATCTTGTTACAGAAGTGGGTCCCCCCATCGCTGATGATAGTCTTGGGAGTCCTAAATTTGGAAAAGATATTTCACCTCAAAAATTGAGCCACACTCTTACTCTCATTATTCGGCAATGCCACCGCCACTACCCACTTTGAGACATAATCTACCACCACCAAGATGTACCTCATGTCGTATGAGCTCACAAAAGGTCCCATGAAGTTGATGCCCCAGACATCGAATATCTCAACCTTTAGAAAAGGTGTCAAGGGCATCTTCTGGCATCTAGAGATGCTACCCTGGCACTGGTATTGGTCAAATCCCTGCACCAGGTTGTGGGTGTCCCTGTAAAGGGTATGCCAGTAGTACCCACATTGTAGTATCTTCTTTGTGGTCTAGGCACTACCATGGTGACCTCCCACTGGGGAGGCATGAAAGGCCTCCATGACACTCATCATCTCTTCCTCAGGGATGCACTTTGGAATTATCCCATTAGCACATATGCGGAACAAGAACGGCTCATCCCAAAAGTACCTGCACATATCATAAAGGAACTTTTTCCTCTGGTGAAAGGTTAAGTCCTCAGGCATAAGGTCACTCACCAGATAGTTAGTATAATGTAACAACTCAAAAAATTTTGAATCTTATGTTACTGTTTGAGGGGTTAGCTCATGAGTCTCCCGAGTCTCTCTTGCATGACCGTCTTGGAAGGAATCATATTGGTTAAGTTTTGTTTGACGTCTTGTAAAAGTACTAACTTTGAATGGCCATAGCTCTTGGTACAGGATGAACTGTGTGGGTCACGACCTATCAAATTAAATCTCTTTGAGTTATCTTCCCAACGCACTTGTTTTCACTCAATTCAGAGTTCGAATGTGAAAGTTATGGCCTTTACGGTGGGACTGCCTGTGCATGAGAAGCTTTCTGGAAAGGGGAAGAGGATTGTTCACTAAGGCACTGCCTCACGGTGGGGTTCACAGGCCGTGTGGAGCCTCAAGACCCGTGAACTGGTCCGTGTGAGTTCCAGCGAGCAGTCAAGGCTCTGGGCCAAGACTCCGAGCCAAGTAAGGCTCCACAGATCACCTCACGGTCCGTATAAAGCCTCACAGCTCGTAAGTCTGATCCGTGTGAATTCCAGTAAGCAACCAAGGCTCTGAGCCAAGGGAGGCTCCACGGACTAGCTTATGGTTTGTGTGAAGCCTCACGGCTCGTATGCCAGGATGTGTGGTTGCATGATGAGAATTTGGCTAAGTATGGAATCTTTGTGGGCAAAGTTGTTCCAAATGTGGTTTCACGGATCGTGTGGCCTCTCATGGTCTATATAATTAACCGTATGGATGATATTTTGAATTTTCCTATTCATTTTCAGATAAAAGCTCATCGTCAAGTGATGCCTCACGGTAAGGCTCACGGACCGTGAGTCACTACACGGTTCGCGTAGTGCACATTTCCAGTGATAGTTTCCAGTTTTCTTCCTCATTTTATTAATGGTTTAATTGAAATTTTTAATTAATCCTAAGGTCCTTTTAGCATTTTTAAACCCTTCAAAACCCCTGATTTAGCCCTATTTATTTTTATTCAATTCAAACTCTCTCAATTTCTCTCAAGACTCCATTGAAGGCTAGGCTTGGAAATCAAGGAAGCTCAATTCTCTTTCAAATTCTTCTTGTTCTTCTTGATTAATCAAGGTATGTGGGATTGATTCATGATTCTCCTTTCAACCATGAAGCCCCAAAACTTTTCTTCTTCAATTTTGATATATTTTGCTCTCTTTGAAATTGGGTCTTTTAATTTATGAATGATTTAATTCCATCGAGTTGTGGGTTGTACTTTAATGATGATTTTAAGATGAATTAAGTCCCTAATTGTTAAATTCCATTAATTTTATGAAGATTTAAAAATGCATGTCGCCTTGTTCTTCAATTCAAGCATGGGTAGTATGAGTTATGCTTTTAATTTATGATTTCATAATGTTTTGGAGTATGAATCTACTTATTTATGATGATTTAAATGTTGATATCAAATACCCATACTATTCAATTATCATCCATGCATTGCATTCATGAGCATTAAAGGCTTGATGGATGAGATTCTTGCTAAGGGCTTGGCCCTCTTGATATGATATGACTTGATTTTGATATGATATGGGAATTGACTAGAATGTGATCACATCTTGTCTTGATATGGATCTATGAGCATCTTGGGTGTTTTACAACATATTGTTATGTTAGAATGAGCTACTCCTATGCATTGATCTATAGATATGATTCTTGAAACTCTTGATTGGCTTTTTAGCCTAATTATAGAAAGACTTGACATATGATTTTGGGCTTCTTGGCCAACTTTGCATTGCCTTGACTTGAAGTATTGAAAATCTCCAATTTGAAAGCTTGTATATGTATATGTATTCCCGTGGGATGAGACTTAGCACCTAGGGATTGGAGTCGGGGTGGACTATCTCCAAAGGTCTATACTCCTTTCCGTCAAACCATGTGCCACCATGGGTTGTCTCCCAAGATGGGATTGACTTGTTATGTATCCCCTTTTTAAGGGTTGACTTGGGATCTACCTGGCAAGTAGTCCAATTTCAAGTAGTAGCTTGCTTGGTCTCTCATATTGTCGGTTGAGGTCACATCTCTGTTATGATATGTAGGTTTGCATTCATGCATCATGATTACATGGCATATTGATATGATACTCTTCCTTACATATATTCTCTTTCTATATATACGTGCCCTTGTCATTTATCTTATGTGATAGGTATATGTTCATGTGCATTGCATGCCCGCATACTTAGTGCATTATATATGCTAACCCATACTCTTTGTCTACATTTAGTTGAGATCTTAGACTTATTGATAGTGGTGAGTGATACGCCCAAACTCACACCTCAAACGAAGTGTAAAGCAATCGTTGATCAAATATAGAACCCAACAAAAGTTGGGGTCGATCCCGCAGGGATTGCATGAAAATAAAGCTAATAACACTTCATCTCAGGTGTAATTACTATTTCCAAAATAACTATACGTAGTGAAAATGGGGGTTTTGCAATAGTCTTTAAAAGCTAATTATCAAGCTTAATCTATTGATTAACTCTCTACGATGACTACTGAGATTCAACAATGTCTTGCTAGACTAGGTTTGTGGTCCCCATGACACCAATTCTAATATTCAAACTTAGGGCTTCTACGATAGTGATCACATATACAGAGTAAGCAAATAGTTAACACCTAATTCACCTTCCAGTCCCTCTTAGGTGTATATTGTTCCTCACCTTCCAGTCTCAGAATGTTGTACTCATTTTACCCTATCTTTGAACCCTAGGATACTCTTACCTTTCGGTCTCGAGCACTTAGAGTAGGTTAACAACCTCGAATTCTGCCATAGGAGTCTTTTCCTAATCACTACATCCCTCTCGGGCATGTAGTGAATACAGGGTTACCCTAATGCGTCGACTCATTAAGGTTTAAGTTGAAGTGAAGACATCCTATGATGTATATGACGACCCTTCTCGACTTTTGCCCTAAATTTGCCTATCTTCTTTGGCTATCATGGTTCCCACAACCCTTGTTTCAGGTTTAGCCTAGCACGCTTGAAGAATTCAAATTACAATGAGATGAAGAAATCATGATTAATACTTCCGAATGAATAAACAGCGAATTGATGGCTTACAATTATAATCCAATGGATCGAAAGTCAAAATCTTGACAAAAGTAGCTTAAACAATGAAAATATCTCAAGGTTATTGTGTTCAGACGTCAACAACATGTAAAAATGACCTAAAATAAATAATATATGGCCTAAAAACTAATCCAAATCGAAATAGGAAAACTAGGCGTCGACATGCACGAAGTTAACTACACGGACCATGTACAGTTGAACGGTCTGTGCAACCGTCCGTAAGATCACACTTGGACATATTTCTTGCACCTTTTCAGCCAAACGCTCTGCCTTACACCATGGACGAGGTGATGGGCCGTGTACAACCACACGGTCCGTGAACAGTACCGTGTAACTTTTCTTAGCAACTATTTTTGTGCACTCATTGCCAAAGGTTCTGCCTCACTTCACGAGTGGCTAAATGGTACGTGAGAAGCCACACGACCCGTTAAGGGTACCATATGGTTTCACGTAGTCCCATTTTCTTCGCTTTCTTCGTTTGCACTTTCTGCCTCGTCTCACGATTAGGCCAATGGTCTATGAACCATACCACGACTCGTTAAACGTACCGTGCAATCTCAATTGGAAGCGGTTCCTTGTCCAATTTAAGCCAGACTTTCTACCTCCTTCCACGGTCAGCTACACGGCCCGTGAAGGAGTACATGGACCATTAAGCCTCACTTGAAGAGACACTTGGCTACTTTTAGCTTGGTTCATCATTTTCAGCTCACTGCCACCCTTCACGGATGACCTTTTAGCCCGTGCAAGCTCACACGGCCCGTGAAGGTGACCGTGTGAGGCTTGAAATGAAATTTTTCACATTTGTTGCTTCCTTTCTACTGTTTCCATACCTCGACCTAATTTACTAAAAATAACACTAAACACACCATTAAACACACAAATTTGCTTGAGAACTTACGAAAATTCTAAGTTAAAAGCATTATCAGAGTTGGATTTTCGTGACTTATCAACACCCTCAACTTATAATCCTTGCTTGTCCTCAAGAAATGACTAAACCACACAATACAATACACAAATACAAGCCCCTAACAAATGTCATACAATAATCCCCCAGTCACTCAAATTCACACAGTAGAAGCAAACGTATATGTACATACACCCCAACAAACTTACACAACTCTTGCTAAGCATCATATTACATCCAGTTGATCTATTTATACTCAAGAATCACAATGATTGGCTGGTTTGGCAACAAAATCGTGCAAGGATGGTGCCCTCACCACAAAGAAGTCTCACACACTGTATAGCTTACAAAATAGAGACTAGAATGTAGGCACTCATGCTCACAACAAATTTTCAACTGACACACAAGTATAGACCATATACTTGCCCTTATTTTCACCACCTCAACTTTTGAACAACCTTTTTAAGATCACTATAGGACTTTTATGGCTTGTAACGTAGGCTCGGGTTAGGGTGTGGTACATTTACGATCAATAGTGACTAAATTTTCCCCTCCAAGACACTACCTTGGCTTAGCCCTCAACTTCTTGTACTCAAATTCTTATTGTCCCTTATCCCCGATGTTGTAGGGAGCATTGCGACTTTTATTTTATTTTATTTTATATATATCTATTTATTTTGTTTATTTATTTATTTATTTATTTTTGTGGCTTCACTCCCTCAAATTTTTATTTCGTCTTGATTTTTTTAATCACTTGACCCCTTTTTCCCCCTTTTACTCTTCCGCTTTCCCTACAATAGCCACCCTCAACTTAGGTCTTTTGCCTATGTTGATGTGCACAGTGTCTTTTTAATAGGACCAGGGCGAATGAAAGCCACCCTCAGCTTAGGCGTTGACCTAAGTTGAGGTTCACAATGTCCTTGGAGAGACCAGGGCCAAAGTAAACATTTGCATATACATAAGGAAGGTGGGTTGGGTGATTACAAAGAAAGGGTTCATTAAGGCTCAACTTTTGGTTCAAAGGGAACACTTTCATTTGGTTGGTCAGTTTTAGGATAAGTGACTTCACACAAACATGCCCTAAGATCCTTTCCTAATTCAGTTATTTAATTATTTCAGTGGGACTAACCGGGCAAGTTCTAGCTTACAAGTGCGGCGATTGAATTATAACAAATGGGCTCACACGCAAATGGCACACATCCTATGCTATTTAGCACTAACCAACCAGGTCATTCTCATTCATTCCAGCATCAATTAGACAATGCATGACACGTTTGACACAGAATCACACAAGTTAGTTAGGATAAGATGCATGCACACATAATCACTGTGAATATGGGCCATTATCATCATGCAAACTCAGGGTTATTGCAGGCTCTATTATGGACCTATACTTATGCTAATTTCACAATCTAAACATGCCAGTTCTACTAGATAAACCACCTAAGAGAAAAGAAACATGGCAACAAAAACTCCCAGGTGGCAGGAATGCCCTACCCCTGCCAAAAAGAAAGTGCATTGCCCTCAATGCACATAAAGTAAGAAATATAAGAACAAAGGGGAAAACGACATACCTGAGACGCACTAGGTGTCGGGCTGATCAGCATCATCAGCATGCAACCCCCCAGTGGGTTCATCTCCATCAAAGGGTGGGCCTTTACCGGACGCACTCCCAGATGCTCTGACTTGAGCCACCTCAAAGGCCATCCTCTCTTATTCAGCCTGTAAAGCAGAGGCCCGTCGGCTGGCTCGAAGCGCTTTGCGCATCTGTCTGTCCTCCGTTTCCTTAGGATCCTCAAGAGGGTTGTGGCGCTGGTGGAGTTTTTTGTCCTTCCCTTTCCAATGAGAAGTCTCAAGCGGCGCCATAGTGGGGGCAGCAGGTGCCGGAGGGGGCACAACCCAACAACCATCCAAAGATGGAGCAGGAGTAGGTGCTGAAAACAAGTTCAGTAGTGACTCAGCAGGAGGAGATAGAGGCGGTGCATTATACTTGGCCATAATCACGGCGATTTGATTCTTCATTTTGGCAACCGTGTTGGCGATATTGGTCGCCTTCATCCCCGATAAGTTGTTGAACTGCTCATGAAAGTATGTCTCCAAGCCAGTCATCTGGTTTCGGAGAATGGCTATCTCTTTCCGAAGCTCTGCGCGGATTGACTCTACATGAGTTTGGAGCATCTGCGACATTATCTTCACAATCTGATCTACTATGGTCCAGGTTTACCACTGCTCATTCTCCAGTTGGGCTAGGAACTCATACGACACATAGACATACCGCAAAGCTGATGCTGCCTGTGAAATGCTACCCCCGGCTTGCTCCGATGCCTCACCCGTCGAAGGAATACCTGTGATACCCTCCAAATCTATTGGTTGCTGCAGAACTGCTTGAGGGAATATTGGTGGGGACCCATAGGATTGCGTCCTAGACCGGAAGAGGGGGTTGTTGACTTCTTTGATCAGAGCAATGTTAACCCCCATAGTAGGAGATGTCTTCCAGTCTAGATACCGAGTAGTTGAAACCTGGGCCCACCAAGAGAGAGCTCTGATTAGGCAAGGGAATGGCAAGGACGATCGCTCACTGAGTACCCGATCTCTCATCTCAGTAGCGATGACTCACCCCGCATTAATGGGGTAGCAGGATATGAGGCATGCCACCAATGAAGCTTGCGATAACTGGAGGGTGTTATAATTGAGAGTGGGTCGCAAGAGGGCATGCACCATGGACCACCAAACCTTAGCATGAAAAGTGATGGATGCTTTGGTAAGGGGGGTCTGTGGGTCAGTGACCCAAGCAACTTCAGCACCCTGCAAGGCAATCTGCTGGGCAATCCAGGTCGCGACAGCAACTCTAGAGTCAGGATCCGCCAATAATGTTGCCTCAAAAAACTGGTGGACGTTGGTCGCATACAGTCCATCAGTTGGGGGTCTGTAATCTGGTCCATGTAGGAATCAGTTAATAGTAGTCTCTGAAATGTCAACTTCCCGACCCCGAATGGACAAGTGATGTAGTGGGACCACATTCATTGCCATGTGGCACCGCAACCGCTTGGAACCACTCCCCACCGCATTCAGAAGATCAGCCGCATAGGAGGAATAAAACTCCTGGATTAGAGCTGGCCCATAGAACCCAGGCTTTTGGGCCATCCACCCAAACTCGTGGAATTCAAAGGTAGTTTTGATCTCTGGGACTGCATCGAGGTTGTCGGTCAGCACGACCAACTCCGGTATCACTGTACGCCGCTGGAAGCCCCCGAAACCTTTAGTCAATCCATTGAAAAATATCTCTCGGCCGCCTAGAGTGGTCTAACAGCCTCGGAGGAAACAGAGGGTAGCCCTTGCCTCTTCATCATTAGGCGTCTGAGATACATCATAGTGTATGGAATCATCATCGCTATCTCAGAGCTCATCCTCCGCGGTGTCATCTTGGTGGGCCGATGTGTCAGAAGTGGCAGCATGGGCCTCCTTCTCAAATTTCTGTGCCGCTGGCTCTTCCTCTCCCGCTGGAAGTGGGACCCCCTCAGTAGAAAGGGGATTCACTTATTAGCAGCGGCTACATATCGGATCAAAGAACCCAGTATAGTGGGCCCTCCGGGACCGAGTTGTGCGGGAAGAGTGAGGTGAAACATTCTCAGCGTAGCGAGCTTCCAACCCCTCAGATGATCCGTGCCCGAGACATTCCCTGTTTGCTGACTAGAGGACTCAGTGGGAGAATCACGCAGGTGAGTTTGTCGGCAAGGACCCATTGTACCTGTAGTCAACAAAGCAAGAACCGTTAGAAACCATGGGAACCTATAGAATAACTAATTGATGGGTACTCAGACTTCCCCATCGATGGTACTAAGTGACAATAACCCTTAAGAGTGGTGTCACCCCGTATATCATCGGGAAATTTCTTTAGCACATGATAACAATAAAAAGACAACAGGACTTAATAAACACAATGTACAACTACCGATGTAGGATAGTTGGACGGACCCTACACGGACTGTGTGATATGGCACCGGGCGTGAACAGGTCTATCTGGTTAGACTTGCGATGTTGAGAAAAACTGGCACCTGGACGGGACCCCCAACACGGACCGTGAACAGTGTCACGAGCCGTACGGGCATCCGTGTTCTGGGCCTTACGTGTGGAAGGGCGATGGCACCTGGACGGGACCTCTACATGGATCGTGGGACCGTACATGGGCCGTGAGTTGAGTCATCTGCTTCTTCGTCCTCATTCGTTCTAGACTTGCCCAAGGCATACCCAACGGACAAGCTCACGGTCCGTGTGAAGGTACACGGTCCATGAACAAAGCCGTGGAAAGCACCGTGAACACGTCTCAGAAGAATGACTCGTAGATCCGGCATGTAGGTCCATGGATTGGAGAGTAGACGTCCTTCCACACACATGACACAACGAATACTAAAGTTTTACCCAACAAAATGACATCAATAAGCTAATTTCGAGCATTGTTTTAAGAAAAACTTCAAGGTTCATCAATGGTGGTGACAACACCCAACTCCTTCCCACACCTGATTTACCCCATTACAATGCAAATTACCACCTCAAACTTCAATCTTTTCCCAAAGGGAAGCACATAAACCACTAATTTTTGCAAAATAAAGAAGAAATTGAAGGATTACTTACTAGAATCTTGATGAAATTAGTAGGTGAGTGAATACAATGAGGCCTTGAACCACGTGTGTTGCGGGATGGAGCGTGAAGAAGCTTGCAATTCGTGGATGGGGAGATAGTTTGGGAGGGAGTTGAGAGAGTATGAAAGGTAGTTGAAGAGAATATATGAGGAAAAGTGAAGAATGGGGATTTATGGGTTGAATAAATTTAAGTTTTACCCAGTCAAACTAGTCAAATAGTCGCTGCACGGATAACTAGACAGACTGTACCACATGTCACGGACCGTGTGGTCCTCTGTTAAAAGTCACTTTGCAAACGGCTAGTTTTATTGACCCATTAAATGATTGGCTCACGGGGCGTGTGTTTACCCACAGTCTGTTTGGTGTTCCGTGACATGGGACTTGTGCCAGTAAATACGTACTTGGAAGGACGTATGCATTATCCCACTACATGGTTGCCTTGACATTTCGTGTAATGGTACACGGTCTATTTGGTTGTCCGTGTAAGGAGACTTGGGTTGTTGACCTATGTTCTTGTAGTATGCATGCACTGCCTCACTTAATGGTTGGACTCACGATCCGTGTGATGTTACACGGACCGTTTGGCCGTCCGTGAAAAGGGACTTGGATTTTGGAATAGTGTTCCTGGGTGATGGAGTTACTGCCCCACTTCACGGTTGGCCTCACAGTCCGTATGGTATCACACGGGTTGTTTGGCAGTCCGTGTAATGGGACTAGGATTTTAGAGCAATATTCCATGGGATAGGTTACTGCCCCATTTCACGGTTGGCCTCACGGTACATTTAGCCTCACACGGGCCATTTTGCCATCTGTGTAAAGGGACTTGGACTTGTGATCGACATTCCCGCGGGATAGGTTTACTACCCAACTTCACGGTTGGACTCACGGTTCATGTGGTGTCACACGGGCCGTTTGGCCATCCGTGTAATGGGAGTTAAAACCGTGATGAACTTACCTGGAAGGACGTGACTACAACACACTCACAGACCGTGTGGTGACATACAGACCGTGGACAATGTCGTGTCATTGTCCTTTATTCATTTTGCCCAATTTTTCTCTCCAAGCACTCGTTGTATCCGCCATGGCCCACTGTAATGACCGTTCCAGCACACCAACCTGCATCTGCAACTACAAAAACAATGACTAATGAAATACGATAAGTAAACAATTCAACTTAAACACTTTTTTTGAATGATTAAAGCATGAGTTGCCTCCCACGAAGCGCTTGATTTTACATCGAGGCACGACAGGGCTCCCTGACTACTCAGACTTCATCAAGGTGCACTACCTCTACCACGGAAACGTCAAAAACAGCACCCACATATTGCTTGATTCTTTGACCATTTACCTTGAACCGGTGCCCATTCTCAGCTTCTAACTCCAATGCACCATGGGGAAAGAATTGAACAACCTTGTATGGGCCAGCCCATCTAGACTTTAACTTACCTGGAAACAGCCGCAACTGAGAGTTATAAAGCAACACTTTGTCTCCCACATTAAAGCTACGTGGTGTGATGTGTCTGTCGTGTTGTGCCTTTGTCCTGGCCTTGTACAGTGCAGCACTATCGTACGCTTGCAGACGTACCTCATCTAGCTCATTGATTTGGTCCAATCTCAAATTTGCGGCTTCCTCTAACTTCATATTCAACTTCTTCAACGCCCACAATGCCTTATGCTTTAGCTCCACAGGTAAGTGACATGCCTTACCAAACACCAATTGGTATGGGGACATACCGATAGGGGTTATAAAGGCCGTGCGATAGGCCTACAATACATCATCAAGTTTCCTTGCCCAATCCGTCCTGGAAGCATTGACAGACTTTGCTAGGATCTCTTTGATTTCCATATTTGACACCTCAACTTGGCCACTAGTTTGCGAACGGTAGGGTGTGGCAACCCTATGTTGCTTGACCCCATACTTAGCTAGAACCACACAAAAGATCTTGTTACAGAAATGAGTTCCCCCATCACTAATGATAGTTTTGGGAGTCCCAAATCTGGAGAAGATGTTTCGCCTTAGAAACTAGGATACACTCTTACTCTCGTTGTTTGGCAGCGCTACTACTTCCACCCACTTTGAGAAATAGTCGACTACTACCAAGATATACCTCATTCCATAAGAGCTCACAAAGGGGCCCATGAAGTCGATGCCTCAGATATTAAAGATTTCAAACTCCAGAATAGGCGTCAAGGGCATCTCCTGGCGCCTAGAGATATTACCTTGTCTCTGACATTGGTCACATCCTACCACTAGGTCATAAGTATCCTTGTACAGAGTGGGCCAGTAGTATCCACATTGGAGTATCTTTTTAGCAGTCCTGGCACTACTGTGGTGCCCCGTACCGGAGAAACGTAGCATGCTTCCATTATGTTCAATATCTCTTCTTCAGGAATGCACCTCTGAATGATCCCATCAGCATATCTACAGAACAAGAATGGTTCATCCCAAAAGTACCTATGCATATCATGGAGAAACGTTTTTCTTTGGTGAGAGGTTAAGTCCTCAGGCATGAGGTCACTCATCAGATAGTTAACATAATCAGCATACCATGGAATTAAATCAACAGAATAAGCTAGTACCTGCTCATCGGGAAATGAATCATCAATGGTTAACCAGTCGTTGCCCTTGGACTCATCCTCCAAGCGATATAGGTGATCTGCTACTTGGTTCTCGGTTCCTTTTTTGTCTTGAACCTCAAAATCAAACTCTTGCAATAGGAGGACCCACCGGATCAGTCGCGGTTTGGCATCCTTTTTTGCCATATGATACCTCAATGCTGTGTGGTCAGTGTGCACAATTACCTTGGTACCCAAGAGGTAGGCCCGAAACTTATCAAAAGCATAGACCACTGGCAGCAATTCCTATTCAGTTACAGTGTAGTTTCTTTGGGCTTCATTCAGGGTCTTGTTGGTGTAGTAAATGGGGTGAAAGATCTTGTTGTGCTTTTGAGGGTCCTATTTATCCCTACCCCTCCTAAGTTTGTTTATTTTATTTAACTTAATAGCGTATTAAAAATGAAAAAATTCTAGTTGGTCCTTAAAGTGCCTATCGTCCCTCCTAAGGTCCAAGAGGCATTGAACTTCTAATTTGGTAGTTCTAGACTCAAAGAAAATATAGAATTTTCTATTAACTCATCGTAAGAAAAAACACTTTGGAGCAACAATTAGCAAGTAAAGCTCATGTAGGCCTCTCAAACAATTAATATGCTTCAAAGACACAAATAGGACAAAGTGTGACATACTTAAGTGTATTCACCACAAAAAAAATTTAAAACTTAGCAAAAGATTTTAATACTTTTAAAAGTAAAAAGAAGTCATTAATCACATAAAGTAAAATCCTATATAGGCATTATTTCTAACGTATAAAGAAAATAACATGCTTTAAAAATCGTGTAGGCATGATTTGATTCAAGAAATATTAAACCGCCTAAAACATGATTTCTAAGAGAAAGTAACATTTTTTTAAGAACCATATAAGCATAATTTTTATTCAAACATCTTAAAGTATGACTTCTATTGCAAAAAAACATTGTTAAATAAAGTTTGAATCTTATGGCATGCTCTCTAAAAACACATATTTTTTGACATGCTTAAAAGATTTGTGAAACCTATAGGCATGGTTTATAATAACATTATCTTATTAAATCCTATGAACAAGGTTTCTAAGTGATATGATATGCAAAAAAAAAAAACATTTAACACAACTAATTGTTTAATGAGTTTTTTTTTAAAAGAGATTTTAGTTAGTGATCGAATTTTCAAATGTGACCAATATCAGAAGTGTATTACTAGCTTTGTGAAAAGTTTGTGAGGAAAATATTTATCCCTTTTTTTTCCTAAACATGATTTAACAATTAATGACAAGCCAGTTAATTCACAAATAACAACAAAATGAAAAAAAAAAGGAAAAGAAAACAAGTAGCACATAATTCTCCTTCCCCTTTAAACTAGATCCCCAATTTTCCACTATGTTATTATTACATCATCTTTGCGAAAAATAAAATTAAACAAGATACAACAATAACAAAAAAAATCTTCACAGTGGTTTGCCTCCGAATTCCTCCCCTATCCCAGGCGACTCTTCATGTCAAACTAGGAACTCAAAATCTGTTAAAAAAATATAGAGCGTGAAAAGGCCAATAACATGATAAAAGAAACTAACCGGTCGAGAGAGGGAGTAACGAAAGTTCTGACGGTAGATTTCACAACCGGGGAATCTTGAGATCTATGTCCACCTTTCTTTCAAAAAAGAGAAGAGAGGACAATATTAAAAGGAATTTTGTATGAAGTTCTCTATGTATTCTCTTGTTCACTGTGTCAGAAGTGTAAGGATTTGTGTCAATAAGATGTCCTTTTATAGTTTAAAGAAAAAGACTAATTAGAAGGGGAGTAAAAAGGCAAGAAAATATTTTATCAATTAAACTTACCATAAACAAAAATAATGAATCACTTAATTGATCCAATCAGAAAATTACCATAAAATAAATTAAGTTGATTCAATCAAGACTTTTTCATAAATAAAAGTAGCAAATCAATTAACAAAAATAATCTTACCAGAAATTAGCAAATCCAATATTCCATTAATATTACCCAAAAATACGCCAAGTATAACAACTAAAAATAAATCAAATTCACATACAACTTATGCAAATATTGAAAATGATACATCAAGCAATAACATATCCTTACACATATTTCTCACCTAAAATTTACAATTTCTACCATAAATATATTATATTCCTAGGAAGGCAACAAGATGAATTAGAAAATCATGTCTGCAATTAGTGAATAAGAGATCACAAATTAAAATAGAAACTTCATGAAAGAGAAGATACTGATAGACAATTTTTAGAAAAAAATCACAATAATATGTTAGACCCCAAGGGAAAGTCATGAATGCAGAGCAAACACATTCTAAATAGGTGTAGAATAGTGAGTTGAAAACAAACTTGATATTGCAATAATATCACAATAGTAAGAAGAATTCAGAAACAAACATTAAGACAAAGATTAAAAAAAATTGAACTTATTCATACATTTTGTATCTAACAACTCATTTCAAAATCAACAATTTGAAGCGAATACGGATAACAATTATGCATAAAAATGTCATACCTGGACGGATCTGAAAAGATCCATATTTGTTGAAATACTCGACCTCCTAGCAGTTTCGACGACTATCCAACGGGCTTCGGATAATGATATTATCGTATGATTGAGTTGGGATTTTTGTTGATGACGTGCAAAGATGGAGAGAGAGGAGGTGAAATGAGTTGTTTCCGGCAGCAAAGGGGTTGCCGGTGATGTAAGAGAGAGGGGGTTGTCATGCGTGAGGAGGAGAGAAGGGAGATTGGGGATTGCACCAGTGAAACTAGACAGAGACGAGGGGTCGTTTGGTTGCCACTATCGGAGGGTCGCTGGCGGCTGTTGAGGGTCGTTTGGTGGTAAGACAGAGGTGGGAGAGGAGAGGAAGAAGAGGTTGATGGGAAAGAAGAGTGGCTGACCGAGGTGAGGGTCGCGACGGTGGTGGTTTTTCTCGACGGGTTTAAGGAGTTATCGGTGGCAGGTTTGTTTGTCGTTGCTTCCAACGAGGGGGACGATGGAGGGGGATAAAAGAGGGGTCATCTGTTAGGTTTCAACGGCGGGAAGAGGGCCACAGAGGAGAGACGATGGTGCCACAGAAAAGGAGAAAGGAGGGGGTGGGGGAGAGGAGAGAGAAGAGGGTGACGACTTCACCGGAGGTTGGAGGAGGAGAGAGAGGCGGCTGGAGTTGAGGGGAGATTAAAAAAATGAGATTAAGAGATTAGGTTTTGGGGCATTTTGGAAATAATAATAGATTAATTTTAGTCGTCGGATCAAAAGGATGAACGGCTATGATTGAATCTCACAATAAGGAGCAGATTTTGGATTCAAATGGGTCATTAGGATTTAATTTAATAAAATTGGGTTTGAGAATTTAAAATTAAGCCACAAATTGACTAAAATGAGGCTAAAATTGAAAGAAATTGGCTAGAATTGAAATAAATTGTGTAGAAATTGATTAGAATTGAAATGAATTTGATTAAAAAGACCACGAATTGGATAAATTGGGATGAAATTGAATAGATTGTCATCTAATTAATTATAATACTTATAAAATATACAACATTTTAAATAATAATTTTTACGTAAAGAAAATACGCAATATGTGCTAAACTTATTACGAAAAACATTAAACGTATTAAAATTATTATTTTAGATTAAACAATTGATAAAACAATATATATTAAAATATATATATAATGATAATGTATTTAAAATGATATCGACATAATAATAATGATAATAATAATAATAAGTAGGTAAGTAAATAATATTACTAGGACTACTATTATCAGTAAAAGTAAATTATAATAATAATAAATAATAATAAAAATAATAATAATGAAAATGAAAATAATTTATAATAAAAAATAATTTCTTTTTTTTTGGTTTTTATTTTGAACAAACTTTGAGAGGTAAAAATATCTAATTATTGGATAAAATTTGAAATGAACTCATTTATTTTTTAAAAATTTTAAAAATACCCATTTTAATCAAATGACAATCTAAAACGGGTTTAGGTCGGTCAAAATTGGGTGTCAACAACTTTGATAAATCTGAATTTAGTGATTGAGGCCATGGAAAAAAATGAGGTTGATTTGGGAAAGGTTGAAGACAGCTCAAAGTCGTCAAAAGTCTTATTCAGTTGTTAGGAAGAGGAACCTTGAGCTTCTTATTTGTGATTGGATGTATGTAAAGGTTACACCTCTGAAGGATGTGGCTTTGGTAAAAAGGTCAAGTTAAGTCCCCAGTATATAGGCCCTTATGAGATTATTGAACGGATTGGTGATGTGGCTTATATATTGGATTTGCCTTTAGAGATGAGTTCTATTCACCCGATGTTCCATGTTTCTATTCTAAGAAAGTTGATTGGTGATCCTAGTTCAATTGTGCCTTTGGAAGGTGTTGAGGTTGAGGAGAACTTGACTTATAAAGAAGTGTCGGTTGAAATTTTGGATAGGCAAGTGAAGCGGCTTTGCAACGAGGATGTGGCTTCAGTTAAAGTGCTTTGGAAAAATCAATATATGAAAAGTGCTACTCAGGAGTCGGAGTCGGATATGATGACACGATACCCCTATCTTTTCTAATCTACTCAAGTCTAAGATAATAGGTTTTTCCTACTCTAAATGGTCAAAAATCTCACTCTTATGTTTCATGACATGACATGCGTACATGTGCACGAAACTGATTTAAAAGATGTTTTGACATGAGTTTTGATGATTTTATGATTTTCAAGTAATGAATTATGCATTATGTCTTCATGTTGAAATATTTCATGTTCAAGCCAAGCTTTTCAAGTCATGTTCTAGCTCATTCGAGGATGAATGTTATCAAGGGGGAGATGATGTAAGGACCCAGACTTTGTAAGACCTTTTGATGCTTAAAAATCAAATTTTCAGAAGTGTGTGACCTATGGAGTGCTTGTGTATGGCATAAGAAAAGATTTTAGGCATGGTGGCCCTTCAAGGCACCTCCCACGAGCCATATGGCTCACCACTCAGAACTTGGTGCCTTCATACAGATGCTCATACAGTTAGTGATGTATCAGAAAGACCGTTACACCTTCAGTGAAAGTGACCTTGACATGAAAACTTTTCTGAGGAACTTCTCATGGGCCCTCACACAAGCCATATGGTTCCTTGATGGGACCCCTAGATACTTTTTAGTGCTCGTTTCATTAATGGTATTTTTTATAATTTTGAGTCATTCTAAAGATCTTTTAGGACCTTAATACCTATCCTTAGCCCTTAAATCAAATTTTATTCATTTATTTACTCTTATTTCTCATTCAAACTCTCAAATTTAAATCCTAAAACATTCTCTACAAGTCTAGTGATTAAAGATTTCACTTGGGCATTCAAGAAAGACTTCATCCTCAAATCAATTTCTTCTTGTTTCTTATAATTATCCAAGATATGTGAGATTGATTCATTATCCTCTTTCAACCATGAAGATCCAAAAGCTTTTACTACTTAATTTATGAATTTCAAGCTTCCTTTGAATGTGGGTATTTAAATTTATTGTTGAATTGATCAAATTAAAGTATGGGTTATGGTTAATTGTTAATTTTAAATTGATTTAAGCCCAATTATGATGAACTACATTGATGTTATGAAGGTTCAACTATACATGTCCTTTTAGTCTTTCAATCTATGCATAGGTAGTCTAAATCATGATTTAATTATGGATTTTCTTATGATTTAAGTTTGAATCTATCTTGTTATGATGTTTGAATGTAAATCTTTATTGCCCATGTTATTTCCTCATCTTTCATGACATTTTCATGCATGATCATTGATTTTATGAAGTATATGATATGGGCTAAGACCCAAATGATGTTTATGACTATGTTTCAAGTATGGGTATGACAAGAATATGATCACATCATGTCTATGTTATGGATCTTTGAGCAATAATGGGTGTTTACACCAATATGTATGAGTATGATGGAGCTATTCCTATGCATGAAAGTATGACATGAGTTATAATTGTGCTTTTTAGCCCAAGTATGCGTGATTATGACGTATGTTTGACCTTTAAGCCTAAGAATGCATGGAAATGAATTTAAAGGCATCCTCTTTTGAAAGCACGTATATGTATATGTATTCTCGTAGGATGATGACTTAGCACCAAGTGAATTAGAGATAGGGAGGGCTATCCTCAAGGATCCTTACTCCTTTCCCATAAATTATGCCTAACATAGATTCATGTATGCCCCTTTTTAGGGATGATTATGTATGGATGTACCTTTGTCAAGTAGGTCACCTCTTTATCAATTGTGGGGTTGATGACGATGTTTTAAGTTATAGATCACTTGGTCTTATATCGATTGAGGTCCCATTCCCGCTATGTTTTGTTTACTATGGCATTCATGCATCATGGATTTCATAATATATTGATATTATATTCTTTCTATGTACATTTCTATTTATATATTTGTCCTTGTCATTTAACATTAATTTACAGGCTATTTATATGCATTGCATGTCCGCATACTTAGTACATTCAAACGTACTAACACATACTATTTTACCTACATGATCTAACCATATAGGGACCGAAGACTATCATCTTCCACTTCTTGACGGCTAGCTTGATTGATAAAGAGTTGCTTGTGGTGAGTCCTATCATCCAAGGAGAAGCCACCTTCTATCTACCTTTTTATGCTTTGATGTTTATGTCTTTACTTTGAGGGTGAGCCCGGGATATGTCTTGTACCCCATCCTATTTTATATTAGAGGTATTGTTGAACATCACAAAGTCTATTGTACAAGTATGTTATGTTTGGAAATCTATGTTGTTTATGATGTTATGATGATATGGATATGATGATATATGAAAGTGTGAAAAGTCTTAAGTCCCTTCTATCTCCATAGCATGAGTCATACTTACCCGTCCCTGAGTTTTATGTGCTATGTGTTGTGTGAGTCTATGTAAATCTCTATCCCTATGACATCCCCATAGTGTGAGTCATACTTACCCACCCCGTAGAACTATGTATTTAATATATAATTATGTGCTTCTGAATCAATGATGTGTGTATGTATGCTATGTGACTTGTTTGAGGATTCCCAGGTTCCTATTCGCCATGTCATTTGTAGGGGCTAGGCTCGGGTCATGACATTTTCATATTTTAAATCAATAGTTAAGAATTTTCTTTAAAACTAACCAAACTTATTTAGTGGCACACACACTTAATATATTAATGTCCTTCACATTTTACTTGTGTTTTTGTATTTTAGAGGCATACTTGAGATTTATGTGCTAACTACTCGTTCATTTTATTTTGTAAGACGCTGAGTTTAACAGAAAATCTTGATTTTTCTTTAGTCTAGCACCCATCGAAAATTAGAAGTCCAATATCTCTTGAACCTTAGGGAGGATGATATGCACATTAGGAAAACGTTAAAGTTTTTTCATTTTTTTAGTGCGATTTTAGGTTAATAATAAATCAATCTAGAGGGGTAGGATAAATAGGACTCTCGAAAATGATGACCTTTAACTCGAGCTTAGTAATAGGAAAAAACTTTAAATTTTTTTCCTTTGACTTAAACAAGCCAAGTGAGCAAAAAAATGATAAAATTCTGATTTTGTCTTTCGAAAATAAAAGTCG
The DNA here is from genome assembly GCA_038996855.1 of Solanum aculeatissimum. Lineage (NCBI taxonomy): Eukaryota > Viridiplantae > Streptophyta > Magnoliopsida > Solanales > Solanaceae > Solanum > Solanum aculeatissimum. The sequence continues at coordinate 3,501 of JBCEWC010001891.1, read as the reverse complement.
AGTACTGATCCAAGTGGTATTAAAATTGTTTGTCTTAGTATTTTCTTTGTTGTTTATCTTTTAAAGTATTTAGGATAGTTTAGTTATTTGATTTTTTAATTTCTTTTGATATTTATCTGTTTAATTTTATCTTATTATATTTTATCACTTGGAATAATTTAGGATAATTTCTTAGTTTAAAAGACCTTACTTGTGATTTTTCAACTCCCATATAAAATGTGAGATATGGTCGAGATTCACATTTATGGACCTCTAAGGGTGTCTAACACCTTCTCTTCGAGGAAATTTGAGCCCTTACTGTTGACACTCAATTTTGACCTTCCACGATTCGAATTTTTAATAATTCAAAATAATTATTTAAAATAAAATAAATTTCAAAAGTTCCTTAGATCTTTTATGATAAACAGTTATGTACATGTCCCTATATTGGTATGTTTATGAAGAATTTTACTGTTTGTGGCTAACCATCGAGCTAATGATAGATATATAATGTGTTAAGGATAGTTGTGACATGTCGTTTCTTATCCATTTGTGTTTTGGGTGGTTCGGTACTTCATTTTATCCTGTTGCATCACTCTTAGATAGTGTATATTGGTCGTTCCTTTTTTTGTTAAATATCAACAGTCACGTCTACTCATCCTTTCTTATTTATTTTTGTTGCATGTGAATCTTTTGGAGTCCTAAATGGACTCCCCTTCCCCCGTTTGCATTTTCATGAGTCATGAGGCCCAAACTTCAGTTTCGGGGTCGGATTTTGAAGAAGAGAAATGGATATGAATGAACTGGAGCAGTTATACAGATCTCGGACGAGCGAAAAACAGTGATTACATACTGATGTACACCAGTTATACATTGAAAATATACAGGGAAAGAAAGGCTAAGAAGCCCAAAATTTGCAGCCAGGATAGAAGTGGGCCAAAAGCCCAAATTCTTAACTCTTTCTTTTAAATCTATTTGTATTTATTTGATTACTAACCTTTTTGTGTTTAGTTCTAACTTAATTAAATTCCCAAATGACGAACCATTTATGTTAATTTTAAAATTATTCATCCCATTTACGCATTTATTTGTTTAGAGAATTATTTTTATTTCAAATTGGTCAATTATTAGTTTTTTCTTTAAAAATAGTTGAGTTTAAAATTTTCAAGTCTTTCAAAACATTAACAGATCTTTGATTACTTGTCACTTCTTAATAAATAAATAAACAAATAAGTAAATAATTTATTAAATAAATGATAATAATTTTCGCTTTGGAAATTCAATTACTTTCGTAAAACTTTTGATAAAATATCTCTTTTTAAAAAATTATTTTCTTTGTTAGAATATTTAGGATATTCTTTATCTTTCTCTCAAAACGCGAAAAAATAAAAATGTGCATTTCTTCTTTATTTCAAAATTTTCAAGTCTTTTGTTCTAGAATATAAATAATAAAAAATGTGATTGTCTTTTACTTAATTATTTTTGGTAGAAAATATTTCTTTAAATTCTTTCAAATGACTTGAAATTTTAAAAGCTCTTATTACTATTTTAAATCGTTTGTTAAATTAGATAATTATTGAAATTTGCACTCGTTATAAATTAGATGAATTTTTTAAACGGATTTTTATTTGAATAAGTTTTAAATATTTTAAATTATTTTTGAAAGTTAGTCAAATATTTTTCTAATCGTCGGATGACCGCACGTTAGCGACCGTTTCAAGTGTTTAAAATCTTCTTGAAATGAAAATTTGAACCCGAACTCGTTTCTTTGGGATTTTAAAAAGATTTTTCTGTTTAAATCTTTTCAAAATCATTTTAACGGTTTTCTTGATTTTTCCTTAAAACATTAAGTGGTGACTCTCTTATTTTCTTAAAAATAAATTTCTTTCCAAAAGTTTAAGTCAATTTTTCAAAAACCAGCATTTTTTCCCAATTAACAAAAATGGCGACTCTGCTGGGGATTAATTAGGTTCTAACCACTAGAATAGGACTCTATTTGACTAACTATTTGATTTTGTAATATTTGATAATTTATTTTCTTTATTTGCGCAATTATTTGTTTGAATTCAGTATTTAATTATTTTGTTTCATGGCATATTTCGACAAATGTCAAGTCTAGAATGCATTAGGCTAAGGACGGTTACGGGGTTATCCCCGGCTGTTCCTTCGGAAAAACATCTTTAATTTCTTCGAAAATAGTAAATGGGTAGTTGGTTTGCGGTCATCCAACGCCATTTATTATTTTACCCCGATGTCTGTCCAACTCGGGTCCCAGGTTAATTTGAAACCAACTCTTAGTCAACCTAGGATAGAACGGAACTAAATCCTTGTTTCTAAGCATTTGCCTAGGCCGACCCAATACCCAAGGGGTATTGGGCCCATTAAAAAGACCACCTTGAGTCCAAAATGGCCTCCGACCTAAATGAACGATCATATTTATGTGTTTATATTTGAAGGATGAAACGTTTCAAATTACGTAATACATCCTTCAAATCGTTAGGCCTACCCTTGGCACAAAGGGGTCACATATTTGTTTAGGACGCGTAATAACTATTTACGTGCTATTTTATAACTGTTTGTGTGTGGATGTTGCTTTATTTGAAGATGTGCTAGTCCACTCCTTCCCAAAATTTAGAGCCCCTTAGGCATAAAAATTAAGTCACTATCAAAATCTCGTCCAAACACTTTTCGAGTCTTAAGTTTCTCAATAAAATTTGAACTCCACTCGCAAGTTTCTAAATCTTACTCTCTAAATCTGATAAGAGGTGGATTTCCTATTTCTACTTTTAAAAAGACTGAAGTTAGTCGAACTACGTAGGACCTGACTTCTCCTTTGTGAGATACGTAGGCAGCTATGGCTCGGTCCCTTATTTCGAAAGACATATTTTCCCTCTTCATCCTTACAAAAGAATCATCAATTTCACTTGAGCGATAAAAATAAAGTTGTTGTTGGAACTATGTTTGACCTGATTCCTGCCTCAACGGGATACGTAAGCGCCACAACGGCTCGGTCATATTCCCCATTAGATTTTCATTCCTCTTTATAATTAAAACTGGGGCAGAATTTTTGAGAGGATCTCAAAAATTCATTAGAAAGACGTGTTTCGCCAACAAGATCAGGGACCCAAATATGTGACTGGGGAAGAATTTTTTAGAGGGACTCAAAAAATTTTCAAAAAGATGTTTCCCCAAAGAATCAAGTTTGGAATTTGTTTTTAAGAAAGTATTAAAAATTCCACAAAGATGTCATTTGCTAAATTCAAGTAAACTGGGGCAAAAGTTTTGAGGAAGATCCTCAAAAATTCCATGAAGAATGCATCTCAAAGAGTGGACGAGTATGCAAGACAATGGCATGAAGGAGTGCGAGGACAAGGCCAACACAAATCAGTCTCTTGAACTAAGAATTTTTCTTTGGATGCAAGAACGATGAGATTACAAAGATGAAGATATCAAAATCTTCAAGCATAAGGTGCCACTCACACATACCGTGGCCTCATCATAATCGATCAAAACACTTTCTCA